>JAVJIF010014964.1:0-105468 GCA_038442645.1 Agave tequilana
TTTCGATCTATTCTTTTCGAGTGCGGATGTTGACACCCAGAAAAATCATTAAGGCACTTACCAGATCAAGACACCCACAAGTAGATAAAGGCACCCTTCAAATTTTTTCAAAAATCTCAAATCATCCTTCTTCTTCTCCTCTCCTTCTCATTCGTCCACGTTGCGCGTCGTCCCCCCATCGTCCTTGCCCTAGTCCCTTTCCCCACTATCTCTTTCTTCCAGGAGGGAGGAAGGAGGTGGAGTGAGGAAGGGAACGGCAGAGGGGGAGGCGGGCGAGGACGGGAAAAGGGGGAAGGGAGGGGAAGGGAAGGGAGGCGGGCGAGGGGGAGGGATGACGAGCGGGGGAGATCGTCGACACCCGCAGCTGCTCGTCGGGAAGAAGAAAGAGGAGGGAGGGAGGAGGAAGAAAGATGGGGCATTTTGGACTTTTCACTAAGTGTAAATTTGTAAAAAAAATATGGGCATGAACAATAGTTTTTGGGTGGGTGCCTTGTTGATTTTTCTGGACGATATCCACACTCATTCTTCCCCAAATCCATAGCACTAATTCTCCTTCGCTGTCGCCTATGGCGTCTTCAACAGTTCAACTCCTCCCATCGACGAGCTGCCTCACCTCCTGCTCCCATCATCAAGCGAAAGGCGAGGAGGAGGAGGAGGATAGGTCCTTGATTGATTAATTCCTTGATCCTTGATCCATTGATTTCTTTCATATTTTTCTCTTCTTTTCAATATTGGGGCTAGGGGGTTTGCAGAATGAGTTTGTATTGTGCTAAACTTGGTCAAGCTTGATGTGTTGAACTTGATCGCAATTCTAATGAATGAGCTCTGTGCAAGCGAAAAAATATGGGTTCGAGAAAGGAGATAAGCTATGAGATGTTTTAGGGGAGAAGATGAATTAAAATAGACAAATCTAAAAGGAAAAAAATAAAAAAAGCAAACAGAAGCTATCCCATGTGAATTAAAATAGAAGAAGCTAAAAGGTTCATGGTATAATTAATCTGAACATAATTGAAGAAAATACACAAATTTAATCAATATAAAAGAGACCCAAAATGCATAAAAGGTGAGGAGACAATGAACAGGGGGCAATGTTGATCCCTTCCTCATAAAGATCACAACCTTTCAAGCAATTAGGACGTGACAAAGCAAGAGCAACGATGGAGGACGACCTTGGCCTTACCAATGATGAGAGAGGAGCCAAGGGGTCGATGGGCTATGATGTGAATTTTTTTTTTTGGGTGGGGGGGGGGAGGTATAGGTAGAGAGAGGGTTTCATTTAGTGTTCCAAATTCCCCTAATTACTTTATTTACTGGCCAGGTTGGAAAGTGAGAGATATAATTAATTTAATACACATCAGCTGTCCATAAGACTTGCCCCATTTTTAGGTCTAAAAGGAATTTCTCTTTCTCCTCAAAGCCATAAACCGAAACTACCCATTCTTCATCACAACTGTTGGGCTTTGAGTGAACACAAGCCCATGAAAGCTTGAATTCCACTTGGTCATTTAGTCTAGATTTTTTGGTCACATATTAGATATGAGATGGGAAGGAGAGTGTTTTCAAAGCAATAAATTGACCCCCTCTTTAAGAAAAAGACACAAACAACTTTACTCTTCTCCCTCTTGAGACTTACTATTGCGCTAATACTGTAGCTGAGTGTCTTTCTTTTTAATTAAATTTTTTTTCTTTGCTTTCAATTTTGGGCAACCGTTCGAATCTGAGCAGAGACCTAGGGTTACGCTCGAGTCTGGGTGTTAAATGTTCCAAGGCTTTTACCGCTAATCGATGGTGCCCAATCCAACACTGAAGCGATAGGGCAAGTTTCAGTCTTTTAGGCAGTGACTTGTCACAACTGCTCTAACGGCCAACTTTTTTCATGTATTTATTTATTTCTTTGCATTATATTATTATAGTAGATCAGTTGCAAGTAAATTTTTTTTGCAATATTAGTTTTACTGATTAGTGTAATTTTCAGTAGACTTAGTTGCAAAAATTTGTCTTAAAAATATTCTTTTGTCTTAAAAAAATTATCTTCAAAATGATTGTCTTAAAATAATTTAGATTAGAAAGTAGAGAGTGAGTCATTCTTTGAAATCCTAGTTTAATTGATATCTAAGGAAGATGTTCTAAAAGGTGGTTGTTTGGACACATATATTGCATAAATATTATTACATTCCTACATATATCTATAATGAATATTGCAAATAACTTGTCTTAATGTACTAATTCATGCAGGGTATGATAGAGAGAAGATAATCATGAAATTTATCAATTAAATTCAAAAGTTCAAAAGAAAGGGGATCGATTCAAATCTAAGGTTCTAGAAGCTATCTTATCTGAAAGCCGGATATATCAGATAAGATAATATTATCTAATTTAAGAGAAAAATGAATCGTTTGAAGACCCTATCTATTTCGCTGAAGATAAGTGAATATCTTATAATTCTAGAAGACAAATTGAAAATTCAAGAGGATAAATGGATAGAGAGAAGATCAACGGATGAGATGAAGCAATTTAGATTCGGATTCAGGCTGGATACAGTTTAACATTTTAATCATAATTTTGGCTATTGAAACTCAAATCTAATGATTCAAGATTCTACAGAAAGAAGACTCAGAGGCTACAATCTTCTGTTGATCACTCGTTCCAATTCTATCATTTGATAAGTGATATTCAGCAATCAACACGCCAACAGCCTGCATATCAGAATTGAATTTCTGGACAATTTAAATTAAGTTTGAGATAAGAGGAGAATTCAAATTCAGAAATATCCAGATCTTCCTATTTTCATACGCTTTCTATCCCTATAGTTTTCTCCTATAAATACCCTCATACCTTAAAGGCAAAAAGGGGCACCATCTCAGAGAGAGAGCTTTAGTTTAGATTTTTCTTTTCTTCTTCAATGTAATTTTTATTTTTTATTTTCTTTTATGTTAGAGAGAGTCACATGAGAAAAGAAAGAAGAATTATTGTAGAGGACACTATTGTAATTCTTTTTCAAGAGACTTATATTGAAGGTGACATTAATGGAGTTTTCTCACTTTTCTTCATCGTACTCAATCTGGCCAAGCACCATGTTCAAGTTACTCTTTCTATTTGCTTTGCTTTACTTCATGTTGAGGTAAGTCTTTATTATAATTCAACGGTAGAGGTAAGTACACTTTTTATTTTTCTTTTTTAGTTCATAGTTTAGAATTATAATTCTATTTTTTAGTCTTTCCTTTTTTTATAATAAAAAACATACCACCATCTCTTCTTCTACCATCTCTTTCTTAACTTAACTTAACTATTTTTGTTTTCTTTTTATAAAATTGAGAAGAAAAATATTAACTAGTTTCAATAAATTAAAAGGGAGAAACTTACACAACACTTCCATCGCTGTCCCTCTCTGTAGATCATGACCCGTTAGCCCTAGACTATACGGTAGATTGAGGATCTAGCACTATTCTAAATTTTTGTATTTTCTATGCAGTTTGGCTCGATCAAAATTTGGCGCCGTTGCCGGGAGGGCGGTAAGTTCTTCTTTTTTTAATTTACTTTAATGATTAATCCGTTTTCTTTTTTGTTTAGTGTAGTGGTGCTAATTACAGAAAAGTAGGAGCTGCAGTGGACATATTGCTACTCTGTGCCTCTGTCCAAGAAGGCAAAGCATTAGAGCCCATAAAACTGTGGTGAAAACTAACTGTAGTCTCTTGCAGGTTACTTTTCAGAGATTAGCTCTCTGCAGTTATTAGTTTATCTGTTTAACTCACTCTATACATATTTCTAATCAACAGTAACTTGTTGCTTGTAAATGCTAAAAAACATTTAGACTCTTGCATCTTAGGGCATCTGTCTATTTCGTTTCTTTACATTACTGTGAAGAGTGCTGGAGTAAAGGTATATGTACATTGCATATAGTTTAGGAAACATATTTTGAGTGATTCATATTGCTTGAATGTTACCTTTTACTTTATACTTGTACACTGCACTAAAAAGACTAAGGGCATATCCTTAAACAAGATAGGTGGGAAGTCATTACCCTTCCTTAGCCCAAAATTATCTCCTCACTCACTAACCCAGCCTAACATAAAATTGAGTAGACGTTGGTCCTAGGGACATCTCGGACTCAAATAGGGATTGACCTAAGGGGAAAGTTGTTAGAAGTTGACTTTGTCAAATCAGTATCTAAGGTTGGGGATTGAGGGGCGAAACCCGAAGGCTGGTGGTTTGGCATAATTAGGCCCGTTGCTTAGGCACGGATACACCCACCACAATCTTGTCCCTACCTGGCCGATTAACTTGTGGTCAGGTTCTACAATATACCTCCAGTGGATAATCAACAGTTAGGAGTCATTTAGGTCTAAGCTCTACCATAGGCTAGATTTTTTTTTATTTTGTTGTTTGTTTATTTGTTTGTTTTTGTTTGTTCTTGTGAAAATGAATTATAATTACAATTATTCTGATTATAACTCAAGTCCATATTTCACCATAACCTCTTTCAATTCGGATATTACCAATCCGATATTACATACTCTAACCAATCAAGTATATCAGATTGGTTTTTATCCGAATCAATATATGCCCCAATCCCAGTACTATAAAAAGAATGGGACAATCATCACCACTCTTCACTGAGTCAGTGGGATCCAACCCCGAGTCTTACTATCAACAACCTTATCAACAAACAGCTTCATATAATCCATACCAAGACCAACCTATAGAAGAGAAATCTTCTTTAGAAAAGACTTTGAAGCCTTCCTTGAGTCCACACGACAAGTACAAATCATAGCGGACTCAATTCTTTCAAACATTCTCAAATCCAAGTTCCTTACTGTAATTTCCTAGTCCAACCACAACAAGAAGAACCTGTTGACTTAGAAAAGAATATAGAATTCATGATTCGGTCCCAAAATGATTGTATTCAATCCCAAACAGATTGTCCCAAATCTCTTAATAGGCTAGAAGCAAAAGTGAGTCATTTGGTCAACACAATTAATGATAGGAATGAGAAACCTCTATCTAGCACATTTTCGACCATTCCTGATTCTCCTATCCATATTGATGAAGAATCATGGTATCTTGAAGATTTTAACCAAGATTCATTTT
Source organism: Agave tequilana (assembly GCA_038442645.1). Lineage (NCBI taxonomy): Eukaryota > Viridiplantae > Streptophyta > Magnoliopsida > Asparagales > Asparagaceae > Agave > Agave tequilana. Next base: position 5,089 of record JAVJIF010014964.1, read on the forward strand.
ACCACAAAACTTTGAACTTTACCAATATCAACCCATTGATAAATTGGCAAGTTTTCATTTAATGAGATTGAACTTAAAGATGAATGTGATACCGATTCCCAATATTGTGATTCAGTTTCACTTTTTGAATCTATGCTGACTCTGGTATCCTTACCCGATTCAGACCTAATTCTGAAGCCAACACTGATTCCTATCCCTATAGAGCTTGAACATGAACTACTTATTTTGGATAGTCACATTCCATTATTGGAAATGAATGTGAACTTCAATTCTATGATTTGGACCAAACTCATAAACCAACTCCTACTCTCGAATCTAATTTGATTTGAGTTTTATTTTCGAGTCCATATCGGTTCCCATTCCCTTCATTGTTGGAGCCCAAATCATCCATATCACAAAATCACATTCCATTGTTGGACCAAGATTTAGATCAATATGACGTGATGATACCCCAAGATTGGTCATATAACCGGGAAAAAATTCATGCTAGGATCTTGCATGATCCTATTCATATTGGGAAATATAAAAATGTTAAAAGAAGAGGTCATAAAAGGTAGGTTTTATGAAAATCCACAGTATCTAAATTGGGCAGAAATGCTTAAGACCACCACCAGAACCCACCTTGAGGTGATAATTTTCCTTCCCTTTCTTTTTTTTTTCAGTATTATTGCATTTCATTCATACATTGAGGACAATGCATGAGTTAGGTGTGGGAGAGGGTTTACTAACATGCTAACTTCACTAATTTAAAAAAAATCTTTCTTTAAACTTTTTGAAAAGGAAAATATACTGTTGGTGAGGAAAAATTGAAGATCGAGATGAAAATTCTTTATCTGATTATAAAGAGAATTACAACGGATCAATAATCCTTTACAAGAGAGGGGAGATATTCAAGCTCAAATCTCCCCTTTGTTTAATGCCGGGTTCTTGATGTGGCGATGGAAAGTGAATCTTGTTTTCTGTTGACCGAGTGAACGTCAGGACTGTTGGCCCAAAGGCCCATCACTCTAGTTTTGATGATGATCAACTCATGTAATTATAGTACTAATGATCTTGTGTTTAATTAGTGACAGATTCATTATCAAGATCTAGTAGGTGCATAGCTCAACAAAGGATAAAATATCAAGATTTGGAGCTAGCACGGTGTGATCCAAGGAGCTTTTGGATCAAGCTTGGACCAAGTCAAGAAGATGAGAAGCCTTCAAGTGAAGACTTCAAGAGATCAAGACTTGTGTCTAGGTATAAGATTTTTATGTTTTAGATAAAATGTAAAGGATAGATAGTTGGTGGATTGCTCAAGTATATATCACACACACACTCTTGATTTAATTGTCTTTTCATAAAAGAATTTTTCAGTTTAGAAAAGACTTTCTTTTTGGAAAAATACTATTTGGTTTTGGTATTCATGTTTACATCCTTCAACCCAAACCAAGTTTATGCTTATTGTCAAAAACATAGATATTTCATCTTGATTGTGTAGTGGATCATATCCATACACACTATGCTTTAAAAGTATATCTTGTTTTTGTATTTGATGAAGAGATTTGGAAAAAAGTTGTTTTGGAAAATTATTGCTTTGAAAAACAGTTTTTATCATTAGTCAAATATTTTCAAGTTACAAAATAGTCCAATCTTTATAACATGCCTGATTTTGTGCAAGCATGTTTGTATATCAAAGTATATTGGTAAAAATTTTTGTAGAATTTTTATGTATTTATGGGATTTTATGTGAACAAAAAGACTTAGTTTTAAAATCCCAGAAAACTGTTTTCAGGCTTCAGTAGTCGACTTGCTACCTTTATAGTCGACTAACCCTGAAGTCGGTCGACCGGCTCGGTCGACCGACGTGCACAGACGTGCACGCCTTTGTGCACTGGAGGACGGCCGACCGTACGGGTCGACCGCTCCTGAGAGCTCTGCTCTCTGGAAATCTCGGCCGACCGTACGGGTCGACCGACAGAGAATTGACACTCTGCTCTAGTTGCTCGGTCGACCCGGGCGGTCGACCGGAGGCTCCAACGGTCGGATTTTGACCATTGGCGGTCGACCGGACCGGTCGACCGACAGGCCTGACAGACCCCAACGGCTATATTTTTCTGGCCTATAAATTTGGGGGTTGGTCATTGTTTTGTAAGAAGATTTTAGGAGAGCTTTGAGCCAGTTTTCCCATTCTTTCAGAAGAGTTTTCTCCACATATTGAGAGCAAATATTTCCTATCTAAAGGGAAGATTTTATTAAGAGTGTTTAAAGAGATTTCTTGAGTTTTTCACCAAAGTTTCAATCCTACTTTTCTCACACAAACACTTGAGCAAATTGTCTATTCATCTTTTAGAGTGTTGTAGTGAGAGCTTTCATTGGTGATCAAAGTTTTTAGATCACCAAGATTTCATTCTTGTACTTTGAGGAGACGGGCAAGTGTGCTCGTGGCGGTTTGGAGTTCGGTTGTGAACTCTTTGGTTCGAGGTGCGGCCTCGACAAGCTTGTGGGGCTTGCGCGTGTACGGGACTAGGGAGTCCGAGGGCTTGTAGGTGTTGCGGCACCGGGGAGAGATCCATTGGGATCTTGCATAGTGTAAATCCTTCGTGTGTCGAAGGCGGGGATGTAGAGCAAGTGTGCTCGAACCTCGAAACATACCCTTGTGTTTGCGATTGCCATTTCTCTCTCTCTCTCTATCTCCTTGATTATATCTTGCACTACTTATCTTGTCTTACCTTTATATGCATGAATATTCCTTGTGCTCATATTGATATATTGCTTGGATTGTTGACTAACATTTGTATTCAACCAGGGAGCCAACGCGACACCTCAACCCATTCAAGGGGAATCTAGAGGAGTTTGTCCAGAGCCCTTCACGGGGAATTCGGCAACACTCTTGTGTATACGTGGTGTTTAGTGTAAAAGTTTTATTGGTCATAATTATTTTAGCTTCCGCATTATTTGGCATTAAGTGACCATTAGATTAGCCATCACCTATTCACCCCCCCTCTAGGTGAACTTACAATTGGTATCAGAGCCAAGTGCTCTTGATTTGGGTCTAACCACCTAGAGTTAAAGATCCTCATTTTAGGCTAATCACAAGATTTTGTACACACACCATGGACTTCATGTCACCACCCACCTTTGACATTCTTAACATCCAAATTTGGAAGGTTAAGATGACTTTGTACCTCAAGGCCTTAGGCATTCATGTTTATCTTGCCATATCTAATGATTCATATTGTTCAAAGGTAAGAATTTTGAGGCTAATGCAAAAGCCCTTCATGCTATCAAGTCAACCCTAAATGATGATTATTTATCTAGGGTTTCTAATGTTGATTCGGCTTTTGTAGCTTGGAACATCATCACCTCCCTTGGCGAAAAGGATCTATATTATGCCGGGAGCGATTCGGACGTTGGAAGCGACACCTCCAACGTGTGCTATATGGTCCAAGGGGATAACCCCCTTGAGGTAAACACCGAATCCGATGATGAAGACATGTCATATGATGAGCTTACTACTTATTGTCAACTTGTGCTTGAAAAATATGACATGCTTAAAAAGAAAAATAAAAATTTGAAAAAGAACATTGCTTGCATGCATAATGAACATGATTCTTTTAGAGATAACATTGCATGCTTAGAAAAAGATAATAAGAAAATTAAAAAGGATTTTGATTGCATGCTAAAAGAGAATGATTCTTTTAAAACTAAAATTGCATGTTTAGAAAAAGAAAAAGATGATTTGAAAAATGAAAATGTTTCCTTGATGACAAATTAAATAATCTTTGTGAAGGAAACACTATTTTGGAAAATAAAGTTGATTTGGTGGAAAAACAAAGGAAGTTGTTTTCAAGAAAATAAGTCTTTGAAAAGAAAATTTGTGAAAAAGAAAAAGAAGATGTTTGTAATAAGAAAAAGAAAATGATTCTTTATCTCATCATGCTTTTCATGCCACCACTAATGAGATTAAAGATTTGAAAAATAAAATGGATGGTTTGAGTTCAACTTTGAACTCTTGTGCTTTTAATCATTCTAGGTTGGAGTCAATGTTTTCAAAGAAACAAACTCCACACATTCATGCACATCATAACCATGCATTTGCTTATGTTGCACAACATGATCACACTCCTACACATAAGCATACTAAGGTGTACATATGTACACATTGTGGCCGCAAAGGTCATTAGCAAAGTTTTGTTATGATAGATTGCGTCATTTTAATTTTGCTAAAAATAAAAATGTTTGGGTTCCTTACAAGACTAACCCCAAAGGACCCAAGAAAATATGGGTACCAAAACCCCCACCTTTTGCTTTTGATGTAGGTGAGGGCTCTCACAAGACGTGAGAGGATTGGTGCCTTGGTAGTGAATGCACTTGGACATGATGGACATACTTTTGGGATGCATCACTTTCAAGGAGCTTTGCTGGGACAACCACCATGTTAGGAGCTTTGTATTGGTAACAATCTCTAAACTCCTACTTTTTATGTACATGCTAGTTCATTTGTCATATTCATAGCATGTTCATATTTTTGTGTGCTTCATGTGGTATTTACATGCTTAAATGTAGAATGTGTCAAACTTGCATTTATACATATATGAATAGTGAATTACAATTGATTCATATATGATTGCACTTCATGCTCATTTGTGCCCACTATATGCATATGTATAGACTAGTTTTGATGATTCTCTTTTATACATGTTTTTGCCTATTTTAGTGATTTACTTCATGTATATGTATTTTAAATTCAAATCTAATAAAATACATGTATACCCATGAGTCTCTTGCTTTCATGCAAATACATTTAATAGACTCTTTTATACTTGGGATATGTATGCATATTGTTAGAATTGGATAAATCATACATATGCCTAGAAGTTTATTGTAATGAAAAATTGTATTTTCAAGATTTGTTTTTGATAAAATGTTATTCATGTTTGATGTGAGCTTCAATGTCTATTTTCATAAAAATACTAGTTACATGATCGTTTAACACTCACACTTTTGTTAAAATCATTTTTGAGCTTTATAGACCATGAGTGCTTAATTTTTGTATATCTAGTTATGTTTTATGAAAACATATGATTTGATGATATTTGAAGGATCTTTAACTAGTTATTCAAAATCAATTTAAACTAGTTATCTATTCTTCTATTAATTTATAAGATTATCCACATGATCCTACTTTATTTCAATTATATGGATAAATTCTTTTGTGATCTAAAGATTTGATGCTTCATGTATTTGAATATTAGTTTATATGTTAGTTTTTGTCAACACTAGGATTTATACTTGAACATATTGTGGGCTACAAATAAATCTATTTATATTTGTGCTTGAATGCTTATTTGAACTCATGAAATGTGCTTGTATTGCTTGGTTTTGATGATACATACATTTTAAACTTGTATTCCCACTTTTGGATTTGATTTATGATCATGTGTTTTCATTTCATGTATATGTGTATTTTGCCAAACTTTAAGATATACATGTATACCTCTTGAGTCATTTGCCTTTAATGCAAATCTATTTATATGGACTCAATTGTGTTTAAGAGATATGTATGTATACTTATTGTGTTGTCAAAACAACATATATCTTGAAATATATATTTTTTTTAAAAAAAAAGTGTGATGATTTTCATGTCTTCATGATTTAAAGAAATATTGAGATTAATTGATATTTTTTTGCTTTATTCCTTACTTGAAGGATTTCGTACTAATTTTAAAACATTTTCATATTAACTAGTGCAAATTCTTCATATGGTAGAGTATATGATAAGCTTACTCTTCAATGGTATCATTGTATATTTTCAATTGGTATCAATATGATTTTTATATACTCGTATTTTGATTGTATGTATGAATGCTTTCAAATTTAAATTATATCAATTTCTATTGGTATTATCTTTTCATACATGTGACTTTTGTGCTTTAAGACAGTGAATCAAAATAAAAAAATATGTTTACTTGATATCTCAAAATGTGCTTTATTAAGAAAGTCAAAATTTTAAAGAAAAACTTAAAATTTTTGACTTGTATTGTCTATATGCAAGGAGAGCTTAACATCTCTTCTACATATAGATTCATGTTGAGTGTATTGTGTATTGAGGAGCTAACATCTCTTCTTTATATGATATACGTGTGTAGGGGGAGCTTCACATCTCCTCTTATGCATTACATAATATGTGTTATGTGAGTTAGGGCTTGTCATCCCTTCTTCATGTAATGCATATGTAGGAAGTTAACTTAGCGTCTTCCTCTTCATGAATGTATATCGCATATAAATCTTTATTGATTGATTTGTATTACCCCTTCTTGATCTCTTTGTTTTTGACAAAAAGGGGGAGAAAAATTTGTTTGATTTGTTTTTACTTTACCCCTTTGTTGATGATTGACAAAAAGGGGGAGAAAGATTTTGAGTTATATGCATATTTGTGTTTAGTTTTCTCATGCATACCAAATAAACAATAGATTTATGCATATATGTTTTGTTTTGCAAATAGGAGAAAGAATTTGATATGTTTTATTTCTAACATTTGCATACATATTATGAGCTTCATTGTCATATATATTATTATTTATGTCTATGCATGAGTTAAGGGGGAGCTTCTTTGAAGCTTTACTTTAATCATGCATATATAACTTCATGAGTTTTGTCATCATCAAAAAGGGGGAGATTGTTGGCCCAAAGGCCCATCACTCTAGTTTTGATGATGATCAACTCATGTAGTTATAGTACTAATGATCTTGTGTTTAATTAGTGACAGATTCATTATCAAGATCTTAGTAGGTGCATAGCTCAACAAAGGATAAAATATCAAGATTTGGAGCTAGCACGGTGTGATCCAGGAGCTTTTGGATCAAGCTTGGACCAAGTCAAGAAGATGAGAAGCCTTCAAGTGAAGACTTCAAGAAGATCAGACTTGTGTCTAGGTATAGATTTTATGTTTTAGATAAAATGTAAAGGATAGATAGTAGTTGGTGATTGCTCAAGTATATATCACACACACACTCTTGATTTAATTGTCTTTTCATAAAAGAATTTTTCAGTTTAGAAAAGACTTTGTTTTTGGAAAAATACTTTGGTTTTTGGTATTCATGTTTACATCCTTCAACCAAAACCAAGTTTATGCTTATTGTCAAAAACATAGATATTTCATCTGATTGTGTAGTGGATCATATCCATACACACTATGCTTTAAAAGTATATCTTGTTTTTGTATTTGATGAAGAGATTTGGAAAAACATGTTTTGGAAAATTATTGTTTTGAAAAACAGTTTTTTCATGAGCCAAATATTTTCAAGTTACAAAAATAGTCCAATCTTTTATAACATGCCTTGATTTTGTGCAAGCATGTTTGTATATCAAAGTATATTGGTAAAACTATTTTTGTAGAATTTCTATGTATTTATGGGATTTTATGTGAACCAAAAAGACTTAGTTTTAAAATCCCAGAAAACTGTTTTTAGGCTTCAGCTAGTCGACTTGCTACCTTATAGTCGACTAACCTGAAGTCGGTCGACCGGCTCGGTCGACCGACGTGCACAGACGTGCACGCCTTTGTGCACTGGAGGACGGCCGACCGTACGGGTCGACCGCTCCAGAGAGCTCTGCTCTCTGGAAATCTCGGCCGACCGTACGGGTCGACCGACAGAGAATTGACTCTCTGCTCCAGTTGCTCGGTCGACCCGGGCGGTCGACCGGAGGCTCCAACGGTCGGATTTTTGACCGTTGGCGGTCGACCGGACCGGTCGACCGCAGGCCTGACAGACCCCAACGGCTATATTTTTTCTGCCTATAAATTGGGGGTTTGGTCATTGTTTTGTAAGAAGATTTTAGGAGAGTTTTGAGCCAGTTTTTCCCATTCTTTCAGAAGAGTTTTCTCCACATATTTGAGAGCAAATATTTCCTATCTAAAGGGAAGATTTTATCAAGAGTGTTTAAAGAGATTTCTTGAGTTTTTCACCAAAGTTTCAATCCTTGCTTTTCTCACACAAACACTTGAGCAACCATTGTCTATTCATCTTTTAGGAGTGTTTGTAGTGAGAGCTTTCATTGGTGATCAAAGTGTTTAGATCACCAAGATTTCATTCTTGTACTTTGAGGAGACGGACAAGTGTGCTCGTGGTGGTTTGGAGTTCGGTTGTGAACTCTTTGGTTCGAGTGCAGCCTCGACAAGCTTGTGGGGCTTGCGTGTGTACGGGACTAGGGAGTCCGAGGGCTTGTAGGTGTTGCGGCACCGGGGAGAGATCCATTGGGATCTTGCATAGTGGAAAATTCGTGTGTCGAAGGCGGGGATGTAGAGCAAGTGTGCTCGAACCTCGAAACATACCCCTTGTGTTTGCGATTGCCATTTCTCTCTCTCTCTATCTCCTTGATTATATCTTGCACTACTTATCTTGTCTTTACCTTTATATGCATGATATATTCCTTGTGCTCATATTGATATATTGCTTGGGATGTTGACTAACATTTGTATTCAACCAAGAGAGCCAACGCGGCACCTCAACCCATTCAGGGGAATCTAGAGGAGTTTGTCCAGAGCCCTTCACGGGGAATTCGGCAACACTCTTGTGTTATACGTGGTGTTTAGTGTAAAAGTTTTATTTGGTCATAATGTTTTTAGCTTCCGTATTATTTGACATTAAGTGACCATTAGATTAGCCATCACCTATTCACCCCCCCTCTAGGTGAACTTACAAGGACCTCTTGGGAATCCTCTCTTTGGATGGAGGATGAAGCAACACAGCTTCTGTCCAACAAGAATCTCAAAGAGATTGTGAGCAAAAACAAACTTGTACGCAGCAAGTTGTTATAAAAGTTGAACTCTCTTCTTTTTTTTTTAGCTAGAGATCTTGGTCCTTCTACGGCTTACAACCGAAGTTCTTCTGACCAAGGATTTTTCCCGACCTCTCTTCCATAGCAAACTGGGCTATTTATAAAGCCTTCAGGGGGTAAAAGTGTCCCCTAAAAATGCTCTATAATGGGGGTTAACTCCCTCATTACGTCGGCAATAATTGACCCAGTAATGAGGGCAGTTATAATCGAGACACGGGCTTAGGGCCTCGCGTTTTGCTATTGAGGTGATGCTTGGGAAACGCGAGCTTCAAGTTCTGCGTCAAGCTTCACGTGAGACGGGCTTTGGGCTCTGCGTCTTGGTACTGCAGTGATGCTGAGATGTGATTTTCATACTTCGCGTCTTGGTGATTGCAGTGATATTGAGATGCGGCTTTCAATCCTTGCATCTTGGTACTGTGCTAGTGGCGGTGATTAGCCTTGCGTCTGGAGTTGGACTCTGCTTTTTGATGACTTGTCTTCAGTAATTTTTAGACAGCTACAGAACCCCCTCCAAAGTTTTCGATATCCGCGGTTGACGGGACGGATTTCGAAATACTTTGGACTCTGGTTGAATCATACTTCTCATGATTGGACTGACAATCATTCGAGATACTCTAAGCTTGATCTTGTCTGGAGTATGGTCTTCGTGAGTGTAATGTAAAACCCTTTGAAGCCGCCAGAGATGATCGTGGTGAGTGTATATACGCAGTCCAGACCTCCTCAGTTCTCTGAGCTGGTTGTTGGTGTACTGTTGAACCAGGGGTAAATAGTCGTCTGCTTGTGCCAGTGTACTGTTGAACTGATTTGAAAAGCAAAGACTGAATGCAAGTCTTGTAGACGCAGGGGTCATGTTGCTTTAGAGACGCAGTCCTCATTCGGAGTGGGGACGCATCTATTAATTTGCAGAAGAACCGCGTTCTGGGCGCGTTGCCACATATCTGGCGGAGTTGAGGGGATATCCTTCCTTTAACACGCGAAATTCGCGTCGCATTTAAGACGCATGCCACGCGTCGGGCGGGGATTAGGCCTCGAGACCTGCGCCGCGTATCTCTGCGGATCACTGTGCCTATAAAAGACAACAGTCTTTCAAGAGTCATCATTAGACTCTTCTTCTTCTTCGCTGAACATTTTATCGAGGGTTAAGAAAAGCTTAAAACTTTTTCCATTTTCATTGTCTCTAACACTGATTTCACGATTGCAATGGCACCAAAAGCCAAGCATGTTGCTTTGTCCTCGAGTGCTACTGCCTCTGAGACTCAAATGGGTGGTCCTTCCGTGCAGGAGGCCCCATTTCAGGTAGTAAGGCCATCTGATCTGGTTTCCACCATTGAAGGGGCTTAAAGAGTTCTCTTAACTCTTAAGTCTCTTTTGAATGTGAACCGCCAACGCGAGGCTCATGCCCGTGTTTGATTTTCAGATGCAACTCTTGAATTGGTAGGTAAGACGCGGGTTTGACGACTTCCGCGTCTTTGCTTCATCAACTTGAGTTCGTATCTGTTTGTTGAACGTGGGCTCGTTGAGCCCTAAATTTTGAGCTCAATACTCAGAATTTTTCTAAGTATGGGAGGTTTAGACGCGGACTTCATGTGATCCTTGCATCTTTAAAGCCAGGCGCAGGTTTTACTGAGTCTCGCGTCTGAGTCCGAACTTAAATTTTTCTAAGTTATGGATTTGAAATGCGGGCTTCATGCAAGCCTCGCATTTTTGAGTCTAGACGCAGATTTTACTGATTTTCGCGTCTGGGTTCATTTCCGCGTTTAAATTTCAAAGACTTAGTCATTTTCTTTTAGATTTCTGACTAAGTGTCGTCTTCATTGCAGTACGATACTCTTCCAACCCTTATCCAAGAAGTGTCACTTTGGGCACTTAGGTGGCGCTGATCGTAATCTGACCTTTATGCTTCAAAAGACTGCTCCTGTGACTACTGGTAAGTCAAAGGAGCGAAAGGAGAGGATCTCCAAGGCCAGTATGGTGACCCTTCGGAGATTATCTTTAATGGTGTTCGAGATAGATTCTCGCACTCCGTTAAGAAGCCTATTTTCCTCTTTGGTGACGCCATTGACGAGGATGATAGGATTCTGCATGACGGAGATTATAAGTGGCTCCGTCAGATAGGAGACAGGAGGTTCTTTCTTCCAATATGGAGATGATGTATTCCTTGTCTTATCTTCAGCATATGTCCATTCATCACATGATGGAGTGGGATCCTTCCCGGTTTGTCTCTGGTCTCTTTCTCGCGATTAAGTGCCAACGAAGCAAACCATGCTGGCCATGGGAAAGAAGTCTTTGGTTTATTCCTGGGTTAGTCAGGCCTGAGTATCCGAAAGGAGAAACCCCTCAGCTTGCAGCCACCTTCATCAATCAGTTCTTGAAAGTTAAGGGTAATTTTCCCGTTGATTTTCAATCGCTCGGATGGGTCCATTCTACCGACAAATCATGGTGGGGTAGAATGGTCGGATTTGTTCTTGTTGAGTTCGGGTTCTGCTGCAACAGGTGGGGTTATATCATTCGGTGAGGGCCGTAAAGTTAGCCTCTCGCAGAGTTCTCACAATTTTTATGGCATCCTGGAGCATTATAATCCTCTGACGAGCACATTTTTTTACCCCAGCCAGAGAGATGGGTTTGCTCTTCATGAGTTATATGAGTCTCGGGGCTAGTTATGGGAGAGCCCCTTATGAAGAATATGTCCCGACTTCTGAGGAGCTTTACCTCTTGAGGAAAGAGGATCCTCAGGTGTATGAGACATACTGAGAAGTGTTTGTGCCACTTCCACATCTGTGGGCAGATATCCTCCTAGAGGAATAGGGGTGTCAAGCAGATGTCCTGGGCGAGCTATCTGTTCAACGGCATAAATGAGAAAGATAGCCCAGTGACTAGTTTGGCCCCTTGCGCTGACGAGGAAGTTACTGAGAGGATTAATGCCTCTACAAGCTCCTACACCACTGAGTCGAACGAGAATACTTTCAAACCTGATACGGTCTTTGAAAGTTTTCATCATCAGGCCCGAGTTCCCATTTCTGACCGGGCTCTATTGGCGGGCTTCCTTATGCTGTGGCTGAAGCGTTGTGTGGTACCAACGCTGCCGCATGAAGTAAGCATTGCTGATGTGTGTAACCAGTGGTCTTGCTTGCCTACGGAAAATCTATCGCTCTCCTTCCAGCTTTGGTGGCCGAAATTCAGAGTGGAATACGGGCTCTGGTTAAAAGCCTGTGCCAAGTGGAGGCCACTGTAGATTCTGAGGGTAGGCCAGTGGTCGATTCGGAGGGAAGGCCGAGAGTGAAGACCCTAACCCCAGGATCAAGCTCACATATGCGTACCTGATGGCCTGGTACGTTATGCACTGCCCTTCACTGATGACGACGGTGCCTTCCTCGGAGGTTTCGTTCCCTTCGTGCAGAGGCTGGAGAATTCAAGCTGGTCTCAATACTATATGTTCTTTGTTCGGAGATGCATTCTGAACATTTCGAACTATCAGCTCGACCGTTACTTCCCTGAGATTGCTGGTGTATCCTATGTGGATAAGTTTGCCGACCTTACGGGTCCAGATGATTTCACAAGGCTGTCACGGGAGTCTTCTGGTGGCTGATCAATATTCGGCCTGGATATCTGATCTTCCAGCAAGGAAATTCATGTACGATCGAGCCTTACATGCCCAGTCGTTTTGCTCGGCAGTTCAGCTATGATCAGTTATATGTCGGCAACCCCAACGCTGGCCTCTGCTTCAGCGGAAATTTATTTGAAGGTGCCGAACATGGTACTACAGTGTAGCTGGAGAGAAAAAAGCTGTTTCAACCTGCCTCACAAGACACCAATTGTTATACCAGCCTCGGTTTCTACACATAGTACTCCCTGACTAGTAGGATGCCGGGTGGCGAGAGGAAAACAGGAGGGGAAGCGGGGATGGAGCCAAGGACAGTAGCACCTAAGGGGTAACCTGCTAAAAAGAGCCGACAGGCTATGGCCAAACGTTTTCGTGCCTCTGCTTCTAAGGATGAGCCTATCCCGAAGAAGGCTAGGAGGGAATCGGAGGCTGAAGCTTTGATGCCCAAGGTAGTTCCTCCTGGTGTTGAGGAGCAAGGGGAGGAAGAAGAAGAGGAGAAGAAATCCCCATCCTTCGCTCTTGCGGTCTGCGCAGCAGGGGTCCCGTGATCCTGGAGGAGGGAGAGCTCGCGGATGAACCCATCGTGGCTGAGGAGCGAGCGAGCGACCTGAAGTCGACTTGGTGGAGGGATGGCGTTGAGATTCCGAGAATCTTAACTCAGCCTGGACCTTCTTCAGTTCATGAGAGAAGTGGAGGTGCAACAACCTGGGTCTCCCGGTGTATGATGCCCACCTCACGGGTTGTCGATCCCAGCCCTACTACTGGGGTACTCAGTGGTAAGGTCTTGATCGCTGAGAGCTCTTGTGTTGAACTGTCGTCTTCATCATCCGAAGAACATGGAAATTATTCTAGCGAAGAAGTAATTTTGGCGATGAACCCGCTCTTCCTGACACAAGCAAATTCTCGCATATCTCGGAGGAAGAGATACAAGAATGTCCCTGTGACGGTTTTGCCGATGGCAAGGATCGCCGCTACTGAAGGTATTTTCTTGTCCTCCTGAACTGATCCCTATCGAGTTAGGAATGAGTTCTAAGATTTCTTTTTGACTTTCTCTACAGGGCTGGCTGCCGGTAGTGAAGCCACAAAACTTCTCTCATATTGAGGAGATGATCCAGGAGTTGGGCCCAGCAGGAGGGTCTCGAAGCCCCCGCTACTGGGATGCCTCATGAGGGTGCAATCGTCGACGTCTGGGAGCCCTCATCCCCAAGTGGCTTATCCAGGGGTTTGCCATCTTCAGATCCTCAACATGGTAAGAGAATACTAACGTGTTGGATACTCTCCTCATCATTACCACTGCGTTTAATGTTATGGTTTACAGAAAGCACTGGGGTAGTTCAGGTGGAGGATCCTACGGCAAGCTTGGTGCGGAAGATAGCACAGCTCAAACTTCGGCCTGGAAACCCAGTGCCGTGGAGATTGTTGTTGCTTCTGTTGTTGTGGAAGTTGCTACAATAATAACTATCCCGGAGGTATTGGCGACGACCTCAGTATCTGACGAGCCTGTTGTCGGCCTCACTCCTGCACAAGTTGAACTAGTTCCTGTCTCGTCCTATCATGGAAAGGGAGTCCGGGAGTACATCAGCAGGGTTATCTCCAGCTAATGATATCATGGAACAGCTAGCACGTTAAATGGTGCGATAATTTTTTGCTTCCATGAGGTCCGGTATCGACTTGGTCCTTTCTGGGGGCAGTGCCCGGATGCTTCTCGAGAATCAGATCGAGAACATCAGTCACACTGGAAGTCCTTCACAGGTTAGGGCGTGTCTGATGCTGGTTGAACAGCTGAGGAGCCACCTGAAGGAGCTCAAGATCCTGGAGAATGCTGGCTCAATGGAAGAGGCTCAGTCAACACTGAGTAAGCTCCTTGTCACTCAAGAAAATGAGCGAAAGAGATAGAGGAGCAAATGGCTGAAGAAGCCTGCCATCTCCAGCGCTTCCAAGCTGACTACAAAGACTGATTGGCAATTCAAAAGAATCTGAAATCGTCATCCAGAGTGCAGAGCAAGTTATCATCACTGCTCGGATTACTATTGCCAGGGCGCAAGCCTTGATTGAGGCCAATGAGCAGAATCTTGCTGTTGCTAGAAAAAGGCTGGAAAAGCTGGAGGCTACCAAGACGCAGGTCCAAGAAAATCTTACTGCTCATTCCTCCCGGTTAGAGTCTCTTCAGGCGCAACTGGCTACGAAGAGATTCTTGTCCGAGGAAGAGTTGCGGGTTCAAGCTTTGTTGGGAAGCTAAAAAGGCACGTCAGCATGAGATGCATCGCCTCTGGGAACAAATCCGTTCTTTGGCGAAACAGGATTATTAGCCTTGCATCTCCCCTTTTTTTAACACTCCATCTGTCGAATAAGAGCGTTTGTATTACTTTTATCATTTTTGAGTCAAATAATAAAAGTTCTCAAATTTTGTCTCGTCTTTATCCTTTCAGACTCTTTTACTGCCTGGATGAACTCAGTTTTCATAGTCGTACTCCTTGACTGTTTGTGGAAACGCAGTCCTTAGTCGTTTTGATAGGGTAAGTCCATGAATAATAAATTTAGGCTGCACTGAGTTCTTCAGACGCGGCTCTCATTTGCAGTGGAGACGCGGTTTTGGGCCCCTCAAGAATGACGCGCGGGTCTTCAGCTGGTAGGTAGGGACGCGGCTCTGACTCAATAGATACGTGACTCTGATCCCTTGAGAGGGCGCATCCTTGAAGCACGAACCTGCGTTCTTGATAAAGGAGACACGGCTTTCAGGTTCATGACGCAGCCTTCAAATCTTGTGAATGGGTGTGAACTCAAGACGCAATCCCTGAATAGTCATGGACGGTGGACCCCACTCGCTGAGGAGACGCGGTTCTGGACCACTTCAGGAGACGTGATTGTGGACTCTTCAGTAGGAATGAAAGGAAGCAAAGCCCTCGGGTTTATGAAAGGCCGCGGACTTGTGGACACGACCTTTGAGTCTGCGCCTGACGCCACTTCCTAAGCGTTACATGCAGCCCATCTTAAAGATCTTGTTGGATCTTTTAATGCCAGGTCGGTGTTGACGATTGGGGACTTGTGTCCTTCGATGTTTCCCGAAGTGGCAATCCACGTGTCAGCTCCTTATTGGACTTGTTGTTCGTGCGGGAATTAAGGCTGATGGCTTTGATTTTCATGCCATTAATTGTAAGCCTTATGGCTTGCCTATAAACAGGCTCATCCCCCTTAACAATCCAATAGTTAGACTGTTTCCCTTTGAGAGCATGCGCTTTGAGGGTCTTCGTCTTGATTTGTCTATCTCCCTTTAAGGAGATGTGTTCCAATGAACAGTAAGAACTCAAAACTTCCATGCTTTCTTTAATCTTTTCTAAAGATTATCACTGTCAAGTAATTTCAAGATCAAAAAGCATCGCCTTAAGTGCTTTTATGGTTGCGCCTTGATGCATAAAGTTCAACTTCTAGAGAATTCTTCTTCGGGTAGGAACCATTGTCGCCATGAAATACTCAGTCCTTCTGAGTTTCTGTTTTCCTATCCATTGAAGAAACTCGATCTCTTCTTGAAGTCTGATTAATGCGCCCGTGTTCGGAAGTCGCGTCTTTCAGGCTTCTTGATGAAGAGACCTGGCTGACTTTTAATTCTAAGTCACAAGTCTTTTGACGCGAGTGTGACAAACTCTGTACTTAGATCTTGAAACGCGAGTTTTGTACATAAAGCCCGTGTTTGAGGTTCTTAACTTAAGAGAATTTTAACTCTTTCGAGACCTCTGAACATAGATGTGGCAACCTCTGTTTCTCAAACGCGGTGTGGCGCACTCTGCATCTGGGTTACCTCGCGTCTTTTATCTTGGACGCAGGTCTGACACCAAACTGCATTCAGATCTGCACTGGCCAACTCAGCGTCTGAAGTTCACAACTTCAATCGCGTATGCTATTCAGCTTTCTGTTTCTGTCTTAACAGAATTTTAACTTTTTGATTTTTTGCTTCTTGCAGGTTCTTGGAGCCCCAGCCAGTCTTCCGCATCTTTACTGGGCTCTTGGGAGAATATTTCGACCAGCGAGCTTGTTCGATTAGCGAGCATTCAGGGAATCAAAGCTCCTGTTCATGGGCAAGGAGAATTCGCGCAGTTAATGACATCCATCAAGGCCTTATTGGACATGACGCACCAACAATGCCCCGGGTTTGTCATGGTCACAGTGTGTGTGGTGGTGGGTATGGTCCCTCTTGCAGGTCTTGAAAAAGAGGACGTTACCTGTAAGGTCTCGGATCCTCCCTTCACCAATCTTATCCCCAGAAGTGACCGATAAAAAACTCATGTTCATTAGATGACTTTCTGGTGGTGAAGATGTTCATCAATGAAGGATTACGGCCCACACCAGTTGGTCAGGTGGAATCAGAATGTTTTTCTGCATTTTGACCTCGAGAAACACCATTGTTCTCGGTTAGCGATGAGCTTCTTCAATGTTTACATCATGCATCATGGTGTAATCAGCATCCGATCGTCTCAACACTGACCAACTGTGACATGATCTGATGGAGGAAGAAAGTGGTCTTTCTTCGACGCTCTTCCAAACATCTTGTATTTGGAGCGGTGTAGATGTCTTGAGGAGTGAGTGCAACCTTTCGCTGAGAGAGAGGGACTTCTTTATACTCTTTTATTGTAACACCCAATCTTATTATATAAGAGAGCGTCTTGTATCACTTTCATATGTTTGAACATAGATAAAAGTGACACTTTTCTTGTCTTCTGATATGTCTTGAATTCCCTTTTTTTTTGTATGAAAATTAGACACATAGAAGTAGAAACTCTTGACTTGCTGGAAATGCAATAATCAACTTAACAAGTCAAAGTTGGGGAAAAATTCCATTTCAGAAACTTAAGATTACTGTCAGAGGTGTGATATTAACTTGACAGAAATGTGGGTCAGAGGTGTGATATTAACTTGACTCAACGGGAATTTCAGTTTCATTTGGGAAGATGAAAACATCACTGTCATAGGTGTAACGTAAACTTGACAGTGAAAGTAATGCTAGAGGTGTAATTTTGAACTTGGCATTAGTCATCTCGACTTCGATAGGGAAGTTCGAGGGAAAGTCATTGTCATAAGTGTATTGTTGAACTTAGCAATGAAACGGACGCTAGAGATGTGATGTTAAACTTAGCATCGCTCATCTCAGCTTCGATATGGAAGTCTGAGGGAAAGTGACTGTCAGAGGTTTAATATTAAACTTGGCAGCAACTTAATCACTGTTAGAGGTGTAGTGTTAAACTTAATAGTAATTTGTTAGAGGTGTAATTTTTAACTTGACAAGAATTGATTTGAGACAGGAGCAATTTTGAGGGCTTGTCATTCTATTGATGAGAATGACAAGTAAAATTTAGAATGTCAGAGGTGTAATTTTAACTTGATAAGAATTGTTCTGCGATAGGAGCAATTTTTGAGAACTTGTGACTCCATGTAGAGGAGAGACAAGTGTGAAGTTGTACTCATTGGAGAGTATTAAAATTTTTCATTGTAGAGGTGTAGTGTTAACATAGCAATGATTGTATTTGTGGACCTACCACTCTATGGAAGAGAATTGGTAGGGGATTTTGGGTGGAAAGTAAAATGAACGGTCAAAGGTTTAATATTAACATGACAATCGTTGATTTCCTGAGACATGAGAAATTTGCCGTTAGAGGTGTAGTATTAACATAACAGCGAGGATTACTAATGAGTTTTGTTGTCAGAGATTTAATATTAACTTGACTGAATCTACTGGGGATTGGAAATATCCAATTTGTCAAAGGTATAATATTAACTTGACTGAATCCATGTTCATTTCATTAGGGAGATGAACACAGTGTTTTTTTATGGCCCTACCATTCTGTGGGTGAGAATTGGTAGGAGATTTTGGAGGAGAGAATGGGACCAAGTCCCTTAGGATTTTTAGCAAACCCTCAGCTATCAACGGATTTGATGGGCCTTTACCAACCATCATTTGAGTTGGGCTAGTCATGCTATTCCCTCAGCATGATAAGTTGTCGAAAACTTATATTGGGCTTAAAAGCTAACATTTTCCTCTATCCTTAGCTGTCGGAGGGTCAGATGTCAGTAGAAGAGTAACTAAACTAAAACCGAAGATTTGCATTTTATTCCTTCTTCAATATTTACATCATGCATCATGATGTAACCAGCGCTTGATTAGCTTGATGCTGATTGACCGTGATGATGTGATCCAGTAGAGGAAGAAAGCTTTTCTTTGGCGTTCATCTTGGATCTGGAGTTTTGATCAGAGGTGTAGTATTAACCTGATCAGGAGAAGAGTGCCATCAAGGATAGTATTTCTTCAAGAATTTGTCATTGATTGGCATCATGAGCGTATCACCGTCTAAGGTTATGTGGCGATATGCACCATTTGAGTAGACCGACTCTACTACAAATGGTCCTTCCCATTTAGGCTGGAATTTTTCTTTGGTCTTATGCATTATCACCAAAGGTCTTCTAACAGCTAAGACAAGGTCGCCTTTTTTTAAGTTCGCTCCTTGACTTTCTTATTGAAGGCTCTGGTAATTCGAGCTTGATAGAGCTCGATTTGCTGTTGAGCTTGCAGGCGTTTATTGTCAAAGCCTCCAGTTCTTGGAGTCGCAGTCGATGCTTTTCTCATTTGTCATCTCTGCTGTCAAGGCGACACGTAGAGATGAAATTTAGATTTCAATTGGAAGTATAGCTTCATACCAATACACAAGGAGAAAGGTGTAGCCTTCGTCGGGGTTCGAACCGTCGTGCGATAGGCCATAAGCATTCACCTAATTTGTCATCCCAGTCACGTTGGCATTTCAAAACGAATTTCTTGAGAAGCTTTCCAATAGTCTTGTTGAAAGCTTCTGCAAGGCCATTAGCGGCGGGGTAGTATGCCGTTGAGGACACACTCTAAATTCTGAACTTGTTGTAGAACCTTTGAAAAGCTGGCTGACGAACTGGGACCCATTATCATGATGATCCATCGTGGCACACCAAAGCGGTAAATGACATGGTGTTTAACAAATTTGATCACGTCAGATGCCTTTACGTCCCTCAAGGGAATAACTTCAGCCCATTTAGAGAAGTAATCGGTTATAACTAAGATGAACCGATATCCCTGGATGAAGGTGGGCTGATAGGGCCGACCATGCCCATTCCCCACATCTCAAATGGCCAGGTTGAGGTTGTAGAGCGAAGATATCCTGGTGCTTGATGGATGAAATCGCCATGGACTTGACAGGTGTGGCATCGTTTGGCATAAGTGATGGCGTCCAGAATCATCATAGGTCAATAATATCCCAGTCTTCGAAGTCGATCTTCGAGTTTCGGACCGGGCTGATGAGCTCCACACATGCCATCATGCGCTTCTTGAGTACTTCCTGTGACTCCTTTTGTGACAGGCAGCGGAGGAGGATCCTGTCATGCGATCGGCGATACAGTGTTGCGCGTGATCGCATTATAGTAGAATTTGAGGGCTTTCCTTCTAATAGCAGCGCCTCTTTGGGATCATTAGGCAGAATGCCATACAAGACATAGTCGATGTACGTGAATCGCCAATCCCTGAGTTCTGGACCTATTGAAGTCTCTAAAGCTTCTTTGGCTTGACAGTCTCCTGTCGGCTTTTGGTGATCTTCAAAAGCGGCTCTTGGGCAATACAAGTCGTGACTGTAGACAAGTATTTTCTCTACTACTCCAGCTGGAAGGGCTAAGGAGGCAGCGAGAGATGCCAGTGCATCTGCGTGCGCATTTGCTAGAATGGTATATGGTCGATGTAAAAGTTTTCAAACTTTTCGGTTATAGAGATAGTTGCATTGAAATAGGGTATTAAGTCTTCATACTTGACTTCGTACTCTCCGCGAACTTGGTTAACGATGAGTTTAGAGTCACCATATGCTTCGAGATTTTTAAAGCCAATCTCATCGGCGATTTGCATTCCAATCAAGAGGGCATTGTATTCCGCTACATTGTTGGAGCATGGCTCGGTTAATGAGAATACACGAGGGATCACGTAGTTTTGTGGAGAGACTAGTACTACCCCCACTCCTGCTACGACATGCCCTCGTGGGCCTGGTCTTGATGCACCGTCGAAGAAGAGCTGCCATATCTGTCCTTCGAAAGACGTCTGGGTCTGAGAAACTTCAACAATCTCGTCTGGGAGATCCTCGTAAAGTTCGGTCACTCTTGGATCTGGATGTTCAGCTAGGAAATCTGTCACCGCATGTCCCTTCACGGCTTTTTGCGGTAGAAAGCGCATCTCATATTGGGAGAGCAGTATGGCCCATTTTGCCAGTCGACCATTTAGCGACGATGGCTTCGTCATAAGCAACCTTAAAGGGTTGACTTTTGATATAAGATTTATAGTCTGTCCCACCAAGTAGTGTCGCATTTTCTGGACGGCAAACACTAACGCCAAACATTCCTTTTCGATGGGGTTATACCGATGTTCGGCTCCGATCATGGTCCTGCTCAGATAGTAGATTGCCTACTCGTGTCCCTGATCATCATTCTGGGCTAGCAAAGCTCTTAAAGAATGATCCATCGCTCGAACGTATATCAGGAAAGATTTTCCCGACACCGGAGCTGTAAGGACAGGTGGTTGCGTGAGGTATCGTTTGATTTCCTCAAACGCTTGTTGGCAAGCACCGTCCCAAATGAATGAGACGCCCTTTTTCATCAATTTGGTGAAGGGTTGGCATCTTCTGGAGAGATTTGAGATAAACCTCCGGATGTATGCTAGTCGCCCTTGCAATCCTCTAAGCTCCCTGAGATTCCTTAGAGGTTGCATCTCTCGGACGGCACGGACTTTTTCTGGGTCTAGGTGAATTCTTTTGGATGTCACCACAAACCCTAGGAATTTACCGCTGGCTACCCCAGGAAAGATTTGGTGGGGTTCATCTTCAACTGATGTGTCCGCATGATTTAAAAAACTGTTTTCAGATCGACTATGTGGTCGCCCTTGGTGCGACTTTTCACTGCAATGTCGTCAACGTAGCATTCCACTGTTTTACGTATGTGCTCATGAAAAATTGCATTCATAGCTCTCTGATACGTTGCCCCTGCGTTCTTCAGTCCGAAGGGTATGACAGTATAACAATATACCCCTAGTGGTGCCATGAAAGATGTGCGCTTTTCGTCATCAGGGTACATCTTGATTTGATTGTACCCTGAGAATCCATCTATAAAGGACATTCGCTCAAAACGCACATATTGCCAATCATGACATCCATGATTGGAAGAGGGAATTCGTCTTTAGGACAGGCTTCATTTAGATCGCGAAAATCGATACATATCAGAATCTTCCCGTTTTTCTTGGTAACGGGGACGATATTGGCTACCCAATCAGGGTGTTGCTCCTCCCTAATGAAGCCAGAGTCTATAAGCTTTTTCACTTCCGTTTGGATTGCTTTCATTATTTCTGGATGAAACCGTCGTTGCTGCTGTTTGACTGGCTTCAAGTCTGAATTAATGTTAAGGCGATGCATAGCCACTCGAGGATCAAGCCCAGGCATGTCCTCGTAATTCCAAGCGAAGACATCTATATACTCACACACACAAGAGATATTAGATCTTCTTTCTCGGAGGGTGATAGGCTTTCGCTTATAAATGTTGGCCCAGAGGCCTTCCACTCTAGTTTTGATGATGATTAACTCATGTAGTTATGTTTACTAATAATCTTGTGATGTTTAGTTTCAGATCATTAATCAAGATATTAGTTGGTGATTGCTTCAACAAAGGAGTTTTGAAGCTTTTCACATGGTGATTCCAGAGCCCGAGCAACAAGATCATATATAGCACTCGTTGGAGTCTAGCTTGGTGGATCACGGAGGTTGGATCGAGTCGGCTTGAAGATGAAGATCGTCAAGAAGACTTAGGTATCCTAATTTAGTGTGTTTTTAGATCCATGTGTAAAGTTTAGATAGTTGATATGCTCAAGTTCACAACACACACAAGTTTTATGTTTTGGATATTGGTTTTCATGAATAGATTGATCAAAACAAGTTTACTTTATTTTTATGTATATTAGATGTGTTCATATACATACATGCTTCATGACTTATACAAACTTAGTTTGACATACCTATTCATGTATTTTATGTTTTGGTATTTATTGGAATTAAAGACAAAAACTATGATATATATATATGTTTCATGTATATTGGACTTATGTCCATATGCAACATGCCTAAAAAATGTTTAAGTATCATGTTTTTGTATTTAAATGTGTTTAGGAAAAATCAGATTTCCTATTGAAAAATCCAAGTTTGATAAAATATAGGTTTTGGTTTTGATAAAATTTCTAAGACACAAAAATGATTCAATATGTTTGATATTTGTCTTGAAATTTTTATCACAAGTTGTATTTCAATATAAAATGATAAAACTATTTTTGTGTATTTTAGAAGATTTATGGTAATTTTTAGAATATTTAAAAACCAGTTTTTCTGTCCCAGAAACCTGGCTGCCAGGCTCTGGCGGTCGACCTGGCCGGTCGACCGGGCCCAGAGTCGGTCGACCGGTCGGTCGACCGACGTGCACAAGTCTGGCACGTTTGGCCAGGGAACTGGGCTGGTCGACCGGGCGGTCGACCGGCCAGAGAGCTTTGCTCTCTGGAAAACTTCAGTCGACCGGCCGGTCGACCGCAGTTCCCCAACGGTCAATTTTTCGACCGTTGGCGGTCGACCGGGCGGTCGACCGCCAGCCGTATCTGGCTGTAAAAACAGCCAACGGCTAGTTTTCTGTTTGGGCCTATATAAACCCCATTTCTTTGGGATTTTGGCCAAGATTTTTAAGAGGAAAAATTTACTTATTCTTCAGAGTTTAAAAGAAGTTTTCAAAGTGTTTTAAAGCTTTAAAGAATCATCTTTGTTTTGTTTTCAAGGGTTTTGGAAAATCAAAGAAAACTAGGTTTTTGGGATATTGTTTTGGATCCTCATTTCTATCATTTACAAGAAGTTCCCAAGTAGTTTTTTTGTTATTTGATTTCCAAAAACACCTTGATTTCCACACTTGAGCTATCCTCTATCCTATTCTATTAGGATCATTTGTTTTGTGGGAAAAAAGAAGTGTTTGTGGTTGAAAGATACCACCAAGTTGTAAACCCTCATTTGTTGGTTGCTCCCTCTTTGATAGAGGTTGAGGTTGTGGTTTGCTCCCTCTAGTGAGAGGTGGAGTTTGGTTTGTATCCCTCTTCGGTAGAGGTGGATTGTGGTTGTATAGCCTCGGTGGAGGTTGTTGGTTGAGAGAGGAGTTCGGTACTCCCTTGTTGTACAAATCCTTCTCGGTGGAGGTTCCCTCGGTGGGAGTCCTCGGTGGACAAGTTAGTGGATTGGAAATCCTTCTCGGTGAAGGCGGGGACGTAGAGCTAGGGGCTCGAACCTCGAAACACATCTTTGTCTTTGCGTTTGATCCATTGACTCTAAACTCTCTCTTTATTTGTGCATTGCATCATTCATATTGCCATATCATTTATATGCTTGTGTTGTGCCTTGCATTGATTCATATTGTCTATATCTATATGCTTGGTTGTGTTTGCTTGTGTGCCTCACTTGTGCTTAACCACGAGAGCTTCATATAATGCCTCAACTCTTATTCAGAGGAATCAAGAGGAGTTAGTCCAGAGCCCTTCACGGGGAATTCGGTTACACTCGTTGGTTGCACTAAGTGTAGTTGCAAATTAGTTTTAATTTCCGCATTTAGTTTTTAGATTAGCCTTATCACCTATTCACCCCCCCTCTAGGTGATTTTAATTGGTATCAGAGCCTACGCTCCTGATATTTGGTTTAACCACCTAGGAGTGTGATCTTGGACTTGCTAATCTACATTTGCATTTTGCGCGTATATTGTTTGCACACACTCATGGATTGCTTGTCACCTCTCATGTTCGATGTCTCCAACATTGACACATGGAAATTTAGGATGTCCATGTATTTGAAAACCCTAGGCTTGCATGTTTTTCTTGCCGCTAC
Source organism: Agave tequilana (assembly GCA_038442645.1). Classification (NCBI taxonomy): domain Eukaryota; kingdom Viridiplantae; phylum Streptophyta; class Magnoliopsida; order Asparagales; family Asparagaceae; genus Agave; species Agave tequilana. The sequence continues at coordinate 29,449 of JAVJIF010014964.1, forward strand.
CAAGAAATGCTATCTTGGTAACCGCAATCATATAGGGGCCAATGCACAAGCCCTTGAGGCTATTAGAAGCACATTAAATAAAGAATATTTTTTGCTTGTTTCTAACCTTAATTCCGCTTTTGTAGTGTGGAACAAGTTGACCACCTCCACCTCCAAGCTTCAAATGCCAATCCAACCGGAGGAATCTAGTGGATAATCCAAGTCACAATGCTTCATGGTCCAAGGGAATGACTCCCTTGAGGTACACTCGGAAACTCAATTAGATAATGATGATTGTGCTAGTTCTTCAAATGATTATGTTGATGCCCATGCCTTGAATGAAGAACTATCTATTGTGTGTGAAAAATTATTGAAAAAATATAATTTGTTGAAAAAGAAAAGTCTAGGAATTAATAATGAATATAAAGATTTGCTTTCTAAACTAGACTTGGTTTTGCAAGAAAAAGAGGAGATTTCCAATGAAAGGGATTCATTGAGATCTCAACTTGATCTTGCAATAAAAGAAAATGAATTTTTGAAATCTAAAAATGATTGTAAGGAAGTTTTAAAGAAAAATGAAAAACTATCTTTAAAATTAATTTGTTGTAAAAGAGAATGAATCTTTGAAAATAAAAATTATTCTATTTCAAAAGATTTAGATGTTTGTTTAAAGAAAAATATTTCTTTGCAAAATAATATTAATGCACATGTTTGGCATGCTAGGGTAGTTCCATCTAGTTCACCTATTGCATGCTCCATTTCTTCTACTATTGAAAATGATATAAATTTGCTAAAGAAGAACATGGATTGTTTGGGCTCCACTTTGAGCCAATGTGCCAAGAGCCATACACGTTTGGAATCTTTGTTTCGAAAGAAACAAGTTCCATCTATGCATGCACACCATCCACGGCATACACATGCTCCTCGCAGACACACCCATCACATGTATGCTCATGTGTACACTTGTACACATTGTAGACGAAAGGGCCACCTTGCTAAATTTTGCTATGATAGAATACATGATGATAATTTAGCAAATAAATTTGTTTGGGTTAGAAAAGGTACTAACCCCTATGGACCCAAAAGAGTATGGGTACCAAAGACCACCCCTATTGTATTTGATGTAGGTGTGGGCTCTCGCATGACGTGAGAGTAGCGGTACCTTGGAGTCGATGCGTTCTGAGCTTCATGTGGACTATTTGGATGCATCACTTTCAAGGGAAGTTTGGTGGGAGGACCACCTGGTTTGGAGAATTAGAGAGGTGCCTTCATTGATTTTGGTATCGATCTCTAAACTTCTGTTTATTTACATGCCTTCATATCATTGTTTATGGCATGTTTTGATTATTATGAAAATGCCATGATTATTAGATCATTGACATGCATGTATAGCTTTTGAGACACCCATGTTTAATATGGATCATTCTTTGTGTTCTCGCATATGTTTAGCTATTATGTATATCATAGGTCTAATAGCATGTGGATTTACATAATGATCGGTTTTATGTTTATCATGTTGATTTATGTCTTGGTTTATGCTTCATGATTTGAATATATGTTTAAATGTTAGCTTTCATTAAGACTAGAATTTATACTTGTACATATAGTGGGCCGCAAATAAATCTTTATATGTTTGTGCTTGATTGCTTATTTGTTCCCATTAGATGTGCTAGTATAGTCTAGTTTTGATGATTCATGCATTTGACTTGTATTCTTATTTTATCCATGTTTTTCATATGCTTTTGTTTAACTTCATGTATATGTCCATCTTGTCCAAACTATTGTTTATACATATACATCCTTTGAGCCACGTGCCTTCATGCATATACATTTGTGGACTCGTTATGTTTTGGATATGTATGTATACTTTAGTTTATACTTGACATACATATGCCTTGAAGAAATCGAGTTTTGATGATTTTCATGTTTTGAGGAATATTGAGCTTGAATGTCTATTTTCATGATATTTGTGTCACATAACACTTGTACACTCACTTCAATTAAATGTTTCTCATGATTATGTTTTTCATGAGTATGTATGGGCTTTATGGACTTCGAGTGTTTAGTGCCATGTGATTTACATGTATTTCATGAAATATAATTTTGTTTTATTCCTTACTTGAAGGATTTTGTACTAGTTTAGAAGTTTTTCCATTTAACTAGTTCAGATTCTTCGTTATGGTAGAGTTTTCAAACATACACTATTTTTCAAATCTATTTTTGAAAACTCCTACCTTCCACGGGCGGTTGGATGGGCGGTCATGCTCATGTATGCTTTATAGTGAAAATCATTTTAAACTTGAACATGATTGGGTGGTAGGATTATGAGTTATACATTTGATATTATTGTTGTTTCAATTGGTATCATTGGATTCTTTCAATTGGTATCAATATTGACATTCTTGTATACTCATATATATTTTTGTGTATGTATGCATACTCTTCAAATAGTATCAATTTCGATTGGTATCTAATTTTTCATACATATATATATGTTTTATTTGTGCTTATTATATCCCTATATCTTTAAGCACAAATTTTGTTTATGCTAAAGCTTGAATTTTAATGACTATCATGTTTCAATTGATTTATTTTTCAATTGGTATCAAGATTTTATGTGTTTTCTCACAATTGGTATCAATGCCTTTATTTACTTTCAATTGGTATCAATTCTTAAATGTTTTTGTGTTTCATTTCAATTGGTATCAAAATGTTCTACATTGACATATTTCAATTGGTATCATAAAATGTTTTGATTTATATTGCCTATATGCAAGGAGAGCTTAACATCTCTTCTACATATAGATTCATGTTGTGTGTATCCTATATTGAGGAGCTTGACAACTCTTCTTTATGCGATACACGTGTGTAGGGGGAGCTTCACATCTCTTCTTATACATTGCATATTATGTGTTATGTGAATTAGGGCTTGTCATCCCTTCTTCTTGTAATGCATATATGTAGGGAAGTTAACTTAGCGTCTTCCTCTTCATGAATGTATATCGCATATATCTATTTATTGATTTGTTTGTTTGACCCCTTAGTTAATTCTTTGTTTCGAACAAAAAGGGGGAGAAGAATTTATTGATTTATTTTTACTTTGACCCCTTGTTGATGATTGACAAAAAGGGGAAGAAGTATTTGGTAAATATGCATGTTTTGGAAAAGGATTTATGTTCATGCATAGCAATAAAAAGAATTTGATGTGTTAAGAATTTGATGTGTTTATGAGCTTTCATTGCATATTATTTGTTTATTGTGATGCATGAGTTAAGGGGGCTTCTTTGAAGCTTAACTTTAATTCATGCATATATAACTCCATGAGTTTTGTCATCATCAAAAAGGGGGAGATTGTTGGCCCAGAGGCCTTCCACTCTAGTTTTGATGATGATTAACTCATGTAGTTATGTTTACTAATAATCTTGTGATGTTTAGTTTCAGATCATTAATCAAGATATTAGTTGGTGATTGCTTCAACAAAGGAGTTTTGAAGCTTTTCACATGGTGATTCCAGAGCCCGAGCAACAAGATCATATATAGCACTCGTTGGAGTCTAGCTCGGTGGATCACGGAGGTTTGGATCGAGTCGGCTTGAAGATGGAGATCGTCAAGAAGACTTATGTATCCTAGTTTAGTGTGTTTTAGATCCATGTGTAAAGTTTAGATAGTTGATATGCTCAAGTTCACAACACACACAAGTTTTATGTTTTGGATATTGGTTTTCATGAATAGATTGATCAAAACAAGTTTACTTTATTTTTATGTATATTAGATGTGTTCTATATACATACATGCTTCATGACTTATACAAACTTAGTTTGACATACCTATTCATGTATTTTATGTTTTGGTATTTATTGGAATTAAAGACAAAAACTATGATATATATATGTTGTTGGCCCAAAGGCCTATCACTCTAGTTTTGATGATGATCAACTCATGTAGTTATGTTTACTAATGATCTTGTGTTTAATTAGTGACAGATTCCTTATCAAGATCTTAGTAGGTGTGGAGCTTCAACAAAGGATTTAAAGACAAGTTGGAAGCTAGCACCGGTTGATTCACGAGCCTATGCATCAAGAACACATCTGGAGATGAGCTCGGTGGATTGCATTTGGACCAAGTCAAGAAGATGAGAAGCCTTCAAGTGAAGACTTCAAGAAGATGAAGACTTGTGTCTAGGTATAAGATTTTTATTTGTTTTAGATAAAAATGTAAAGGATAGAATAGATTGGTGGATTGCTCAAGTCATATCACACACACACTCTTGATTTAATTGTCTTTTCATAAAGAATTTTTTAGTTAGAAATAGTTAGAAAAGACTCTTTCATTTTGGTAAAAGATTTTTTCCTTATGACAAAATATATGTTTTGGTTTTTGATATTCATGTTTACATCCTTCAACCAAAACCAAGTTTAGTGCTTTATGTCAAAAACTAGATATTTCATCTTGATTGTGTAGTGGATCATATCCATACACACTATGCTTTAAAAGTATATCTTGTTTTTGTATTTGATGAGATTTTCCTTATGACAAAATATCTACTTTGGGTTGGTAATTTCTTATATACATATCCTTTAACCAAAACAAGTTTAGTGCTTTATGTCAAAAACTAGATATTTCATCTTGATTGTGTAGTGGATCATATCCATACACACTATGCTTTAAAGTATATCTTGTTTTTGTATTTGATGAAAATTTGGAAAAAACATGTTGATTTAGAAAAACAGTTTTTATTATGAGCCAATATTTCTAAGTTACAAAAAATAGTCAAATCTTTAATAACATGCCTTGATTTTGTGCAAGCATGTTTCTATATCATAAAACTATTTTTTGTAGAATTTCTAAGTATTTATGGGATTTTTTATTAAGCCAAAAAGACCAATCTTTAATCCTAAATTTTCTGGTTCTGGCAGTTCTGATTTTTCAGAACTGACAGTGGCCAGTTGACCGGGTCGGTCGACCGGACGTGCACAGACGTGCACGCCTGTGTGCACTGGAGAACGGTCGACCGTGCCGGTCGACCGCTTCAGAGAGCTTTGCTCTCAGGAAATCTCGGTCGACCGGGCCGGTCGACCGACAGAGAGTTTACTCTCTTCTCCAGTTGCTCGGTCGACGGGTCGGTCGACCGGAGGCTCCAACGGTCGGATTTTGACTGTTGGCGGTCGACCGGACCGGTCGACCGGAAGCTCTGACAGAGCCCAACGGTCAGATTTTTCTGCCTCTATAAAAGGGGTTTTGTCATTGTTTTGAGCTAAGATTTTGAGGACTTCTTGAGCCAGTTTTTCTAAGTGATTTCAGAAGTTTTCTCCACAAAATAGTGAGCTAATACTTCCATCAAAAAGGGATTTTATCAAGAGAGTGTTTATTGTGATTTCTTGAGTTTTCCATCAAAGTTCTTTCCTTGATTTCTCACACTACACTTGAGCATCCATAGTTATATCTATCCTATAGGAGTGTTGTAGTGAGAGTTTTGTTAGGTGATCAAGTGTTTAGATCACCAAGATCTTTCTTTGTATTTGAGGAAGCGGGCAAGTGTGCTCGCGGTGTTTGAGTTCGGGTGCGGACTTGTTGTACGAGGTGCGGCCTCGACGAGCCGGTGGGCTTGTGGTGTGTAAGGGACTTTGGGAGTCCGAGGGCTTGTAGGTGTTGCGGCACCAAGGAGAGATCCGGTTGGATCGTGCATAGTGGAAATCCTTCGTGTGTCGAAGGCGGGATGTAGAGCAAGTGTGCTCGAACCTCGAAACAAACCCTTTGTGTTTGCGATTGCTCACTCTTGCTCTCTTACTCTTTTTATCTCACTTATATCTTGCATTACTTTATAGTCTTTATCTCTTATATGCATGATATACCCTTGTGCTCATAATTGCTATACTTGCTTGGGATTGTTGTTAACACTAGTATTCAACCAAGAGAGCCAACGCGGCACCTCAACCCATTCAAGGGGAATCTAGAGGAGTTTGTCCAGAGCCTCGCAAGGGGAATTCGGCAACACTCTTGTGTTATACATAATGTTCAATTAAAAGAAGTTTAATTTGGTCAACTTAGTTTTAATTCCGCATTATTTGTTCATAAGTGACCATTAGATTAGCCATCACCTATTCACCCCCCCTCTAGGTGATCTTACAATTGGTATCAGAGCGATTTCAATTGGTATCAGAGCTAGTGCTCTTGATATTGGGTCTAACAACTAAGAGTTAAAGATCCTCTTTTAGGCTAATCACAAGATTTGTACACACACTATGGACTTCATGTCACCACCCACCTTTGACATTCTTAACATCCAAATTTGGAAGGTTAAGATGTCTTTGTTCCTCAAAGGACTTGGCCTTAGTGTATATCTTGCCACAACTAATAAAGAATATTGCTTAAATGGTAAGAACATTGAGGCTAATGCAAAAGCCCTTCATGCTATTAAGTCAACCCTAAATGATGATTATTTATCTAGGGTTTCTAATGATGAATCGGCTTTTGTAGCTTGGAACATCATCACCTCCCTTGGCGAAAAGGATCTACACTATGCGGGGAGCGATTCGGACGTTGGAAGCGACATCTCCAACGTATGCTATATGGTCCAAGGGGATAACCCCTTGAGGTAAACTCCGAATCCGATGATGAGGACATGTCATATGATGAGCTCACTTCATTTTGCCAAACAATCTTGAGAAATATGACATGATTAAAAGGAGAATAAAATTTGAAAAAGAACATTGCTTGCATGCATATAGAACAAGATTCATTTAAATCTAATATTGCATGTTTAGAAAAAGAGAACAAAAACTTGAAAAAGAATTTTGATGCCATGCTTAATGATAAAGATTCATTAGAACATAAAAAGGCATGCTTAGAAAAAGAAAATGAGTTTTTGAAAAATGAGAATGTTTCCTTATTTTCAAAATTGAATGATTTATGTGAAGGGAACACTATTTTGAAAAATAAGATTGACTTGGTGGAAAAACAAAAGAAGTTGTTTTTCAAGAAAATAAGTCTTTGAAAAGAAAAATTTGTGAAAAAGAAAAGGATTTTGTTTCGAAAAAGAAAAAGAAAAAGATCATATATCTCACCATGCTTTACATGCCACCACTAGTGAGATTAATGGTTTGAAAATAAAATTAATGATTTGAGTTCAACTTTGAACTCTTGTGCATTCAATCATACTAGACTGGAATCCTTGTTTCAAAAGAAACAAGTTCCTCATACTCATGCACATTCACATCATCATGCTTATGTTGCACAACATGATCACACACCTACACATAAGCATACTAAGGTGTACATATGTACACATTGTGGCCGCAAAGGCCATTTAAGAAAATATTGTTATGATCGATTAGGTCATTTCAATTTTGCTAAAAATTTTTGGGATCCTTACAAGTCTAACCCGAAAGGACCCAAGAAAGTATGGGTACCAAAACCCCCACCTTTTGCTTTTGATGTAGGTGAGGGCTCTCACAAAACGTGAGAGGATTGGTGCCTTGGTAGCCGATGCAATGGACATGATGGACAAACATTTGGATGCATTGCTATCAAGGAATTTTGGTGGGTCAACCACCATGCTAGGAGCTTTGGAGTTGGTAACAATTTCTAAACTCCTATTTCATTTATGCACATGCTTTTAATTTCATGTATCATATAGCATGTTCATATTTTTTTTGGTGCTTCATGTGGCATTTACATGCTTAAATGTAGAATGTGTCAAAACTTGCATTTATACATATATGAATAGTGAACTACAATTGACTCATATATATTTGAACTTCATGCTCATTTGTATCCACTATATGCATGTGTATAGGTTAGTTTTGATGATTCGGTCATTTATACTTGTTATGCCTATCTTTGATCTTACTTCATGTATATGTGGTTTAATTCAAATCTAATAAATATACATGTATACCCCTTGAGTCATTTGCCTTCATGCAATATATATTGGACTCTTTTCATATTTGGGATATGTATACATATTGTTAGAATTGGATAAATCATACATATACCATGAAGATTAGTATTTTAAATAATAATAATAAAAAAAATGATTTTTCATGTTTTTGATTTGTACAACAAAATGTGATTTATGATCTTTTTGAGCTTGAATGACTATTTTCATAAAAATGCTATTTACATGATCGTTTGAACACTCATCTTTATGATACAAAATATTTTGAGCTTTATAGACCATGAGTGATTAAATCCTTATGTATTTAGCAATGCTTTATGAAAAATATATGATTTGTTTTAAGATGAAAAATAAGATTTTCATGAGATTCATGCTTCACCTTCTATTTTCATGAAAATACCATTACATAACCTTTGAACACTCATCTTTTATGATAAAAGATAATTTTTGAGCTTTATGGACTATGAGTGCTTAAACTTGTATGTATTTAGTATAATTCATGAATAACATATGATTTCATGTTTTTTTTGAAGGATCTTTAACTAGTTTTTTTTTTTTCAAAAATTATTTATAACTAGTTATTTATTCTTCAAATTTGGTAGTGCTTAGACATAACTATCTTTTAAACCTACCAATTTTTGGTTATGAGTATATACATGATTTACAGTGTTAATTTTATAATTGGTATATTACTCACATTTTGGTTCCTATATATGTATGCCCTAATTTTCAAATTGGTCTTATCTATTCACATACATATATATGATTTTCTTGTGCCTGCTTTACAATTGATTTACATTCTTAAAAGCACAAAAAGTTTATGCTAAGTTCACATCTTATATTAACTATACATAAGCTTATGAAAAATAAAAAGATTTTATTTTAGATCTTTCATTTGGTATCAATATGCTTCAACTTCAAATTTGCTATATAATTACAATTGATATCAATATGTTTGAAACAATAAAAGATTTTGCAATGATAACTTGATATCACACATCTTCAAGTGCTATTTTCTATTGGTATCAAAATTACAAATTATGATTGGTTCAAAATTTGTTTATTAGGAAAATTTCAAAATTTTGTTTTGATAAAGAAAAATTAAAAATGTTTTGTTTTGTATTTCCTATATGCAAGGAGAGCTTAACATCTCTCTTACATATAGATTCATGTTGAGTATATTATAAATTGAGGAGCTTAACATCTCTTCTTTATATGATATACGTGTGTAGGGGGAGCTTCACATCTCCTTCTATGCATTACATAGTTGTGTTGTGTGAATTAGGGCTTCACATCCCTCTTTCATGCAATGCACATTGTAGGGAAGCTAACTTAACGTCTTCCTCTTCATGAATGTATATCGCATATAAATCTTTATTAGTTGATTTGTATACCCCTCCTTATTTCTTTGTTCTTGACAAAAAGGGGAGAAAATTTTTTTTGATTTGATTTTACTTTGAACCCTTTGTTGATGATTGACAAAAAGGGGGAGAAGTATTTGAGTATATATGCATGTTTTCATTGCTTAAGGAGAAGAAGTAGTTGTCTTCCTTGTTAGTTATGCATATATGTTTTGTTATGTTTTGTTATTTGCAAATAGGAGAAAAAGATTTGATTTATGATTTGATTTAAGATTTGATTTATGCTATGATTACATGTCTTTCTCCTACATTTGCATACATGTCATATGCTTCATTGCCATATCTTATTACTTTTGTCTATGCATGAGTTAAGGGGGAGCTTCTTTGAAGCTTTACTTTAATCCATGCATATATAACTTCATGAGTTTTGTCATCATCAAAAAGGGGGAGATTGTTGGCCCAAAGGCCTATCACTCTAGTTTTGATGATGATCAACTCATGTAGTTATGTTTACTAATGATCTTGTGTTTAATTAGTGACAGATTCCTTATCAAGATCTTAGTAGGTGTGGAGCTTCAACAAAGGATTTAAAGACAAGTTGGAAGCTAGCACCGGTTGATTCACGAGCCTATGCATCAAGAACACATCTAGAGATGAGCTCGGTGGATTGCATTTGGACCAAGTCAAGAAGATGAGAAGCCTTCAAGTGAAGACTTCAAGAAGATGAAGACTTGTGTCTAGGTATAAGATTTTTATTTGTTTTAGATAAAAATGTAAAGGATAGAATAGATTGGTGGATTGCTCAAGTCATATCACACACACACTCTTGATTTAATTGTCTTTTCATAAAAGAATTTTTTAGTTAGAAATAGTTAGAAAAGACTCTTCATTTTGGTAAAAGATTTTTTCCTTATGACAAAATATATGTTTGGTTTTTGATATTCATGTTTACATCCTTCAACCAAAACCAAGTTTAGTGCTTTATGTCAAAAACTAGATATTTCATCTTGATTGTGTAGTGGATCATATCCATACACACTATGCTTTAAAAGTATATCTTGTTTTTGTATTTGATGAGATTTTCCTTATGACAAAATATCTACTTTGGGTTTTGGTAATTTCTTATATACATATCCTTTAACCAAAACAAGTTTAGTGCTTTATGTCAAAAACTAGATATTTCATCTTGATTGTGTAGTGGATCATATCCATACACACTATGCTTTAAAGTATATCTTGTTTTTGTATTTGATGAAAATTTGGAAAAACATGTTGATTTAGAAAACAGTTTTTATTATGAGCCAATATTTCCAAGTTACAAAAAATAGTCAAATCTTTAATAACATGCCATGATTTTGTGCAAGCATGTTTCTATATCATAAAACTATTTTTTGTAGAATTTCTAAGTATTTATGGGATTTTTTATTAAGCCAAAAAGACCAATCTTTAATCCCAAATTTTCTGGTTCTGGCAGTTCTAATTTTTCAGAACTGACAGTGGCCGGTCGACCGGGTCGGTCGACCGGACGTGCACAGACGTGCACGCCTGTGTGCACTGGAGAACGGTCGACCGTGCCGGTTGACCGCTTCAGAGAGCTTTGCTCTCAGGAAATCTCGGTCGACCGGGCCGGTCGACCGACAGAGAGTTTACTCTCTTCTCCAGTTGCTCGATCGACCGGGGTCGGTCGACCGGAGGCTCCAACGGTCGGATTTTGACTGTTGGCGGTCGACCGGACCGGTCGACCGGAAGCTCTGACAGAGCCCAACGGTCAGATTTTTCTGGCCTCTATAAAAGGGGGTTTTGTCATTGTTTTGAGCTAAGATTTTGAGGACTTTTTGAGCCAGTTTTTCTAAGTGATTTCAGAAGTTTTCTCCACAAAATAGTGAGCTAATACTTCCCATCAAAAAGGGATTTTATCAAGAGAGTGTTTATTGTGATTTCTTGAGTTTTCCATCAAAGTTCTTTCCTTGATTTCTCACACTAAACTTGAGCATCCATAGTTATATCTATCCTATAGGAGTGTTGTAGTGAGAGTTTTGTTAGGTGATCAAGTGTTTAGATCACCAAGATCTTTCTTTGTATTTGAGAAAGCGGACAAGTGTGCTCGCGGTGTTTTGAGTTCGGGTGCGGACTTGTTGTACGAGGTGCGGCCTCGACGAGCCGGTGGGCTTGTGGTGTGTAAGGGACTTTGGGAGTCCGAGGGCTTGTAGGTGTTGCGGCACCAAGGAGAGATCCGGTTGGATCGTGCATAGTAGAAATCCTTCGTGTGTCGAAGGCGGGGATGTAGAGCAAGTGTGCTCGAACCTCGAAACAAACCCTTTGTGTTTGCGATTGCTCACTCTTGCTCTCTTACTCTTTTTGTCTCACTTATATCTTGCATTACTTTATAGTCTTTATCTCTTATATGCATGATATACCCTTGTGCTCATAATTGCTATACTTGCTTGGGATTGTTGTTAACATTAGTATTCAACCAAGAGAGCCAACGCGGCACCTCAACCCATTCAAGGGGAATCTAGAGGAGTTTGTCCAGAGCCTCGCAAGGGGAATTCGGCAACACTCTTGTGTTATACATAAGTGTTCAATTAAAAGAAGTTTAATTTGGTCAACTTAGTTTTAATTCCGCATTATTTGTTCATAAGTGACCATTAGATTAGCCATCACCTATTCACCCCCCCTCTAGGTGATCTTACAATTGGTATCAGAGCGATTTCATATGTTTCATGTATATTGGACTTATGTCCATATGCAACATGCCTAAAAATGTTTAAGTATCATGTTTTTGTATTTAAATGTGTTTTAGGAAAAATCAGATTTCCTATTGAAAAATCCAAGTTTGATAAAATACAGGTTTTGGTTTTTGATAAAATTTCTAAGACACAAAAATGATTCAATATGTTTGATATTTGTCTTGAAATTTTTATCACAAGTTTGTATTTCAATATAAAATGATAAAAACTATTTTTGTGTATTTTTGGAAGATTTATGGTAATTTTTAGAATATTTAAAAACCAGTTTTTCTGTCCCAGAACCTGGCTGCCAGGCTCTGGCGGTCGACCGGGCCGGTCGACCGGTCCCAGAGTCGGTCGACCGGTCGGTCGACCGACGTGCACAGGTCTATGCACGTTTGGCCAGGGAACTGGGCCGGTCGACCGGGCGGTCGACTGGCCAGAGAGCTTTGCTCTCTGGAAAACTTCGGTCGACCGGCAGGTCGACCGCAGTTCCCCAACGGTCGATTTTTCGACCGTTGGCGGTCGACCAGGCAGTCGACCGCCAGCCGTATCTGGCTGTAAAACAGCCATCGGCTAGTTTTCTGTTTGGGCCTATATAAACCCCATTTCTTTGGGATTTTGGCCAAGATTTTTAAGAGGAAAAATTTACTTATTCTTCAGAGTTTAAAAGAAGTTTTCAAAGTGTTTTAAAGTTTTAAAGAATTCATCTTTGTTTTGTTTTCAAGGGTTTTGGAAAATCAAAGAAAACTAGGTTTTTGGGATATTGTTTTGGATCCTCATTTCTCTCATTTACAAGAAGTTTCCCAAGTAGTTTTTCTTGTTATTTGATTTTCAAAAACACCTTGATTTTCACACTTGAGCTATCCTCTATCCTATTCTATTAGGATCATTTGTTTTGTGGGAAAAAGGAAGTGTTTGTGGTTGAAAGATACCACCAAGTTGTAAACCCTCATTTATTGGTTGCTCCCTCTTTGGTAGAGGTTGAGGTTGTGGTTTGCTCCCTCTAGTGAGAGGTGGAGTTTGGTTTGTATCCCTCTTCGGTAGAGGTGGATTGTGATTGTATAGCCTCGGTGGAGGTTGTTGGTTGAGAGAGGAGTTCGGTACTCCCTTGTTGTACAAATCCTCCTCGGTGGAAGTTCCCTCGGTGGGAGTCCTCGGTGGACAAGTTAGTGGATTGGAAATCCTTCTCGGTGAAGGCGGGGACGTAGAGCTAGGGGCTCGAACCTCGAAACACATCTTTGTCTTTGCGTTTGATCCATTGACTCTAAACTCTCTCTCTTTATTTGTGCATTGCATCATTCATATTGCCATATCATTTATATGCTTGTGTTGTGCCTTGCATTGATTCATATTGTCTATATTTATATGCTTGGTTGTGTTTGCTTGTGTGCCTCACTTGTGCTTAGCCACGAGAGCTTCATATAGCGCCTCAACTCTTATTCAGAGGAATCAAGAGGAGTTAGTCCAGAGCCCTTCACGGGGAATTCGGCTACACTCGTTGGTTGCACTAAGTGTAGTTGCAAATTAGTTTTAATTTTCGCATTTAGTTTTTAGATTAGCCTTATCACCTATTCACCCACCCTCTAGGTGATTTCAATAAAGATAGGCTTAGGACTAGCCTCATCTCCCATATTAATCTGGGTGACTTATCTTCCGTGGGTGACTCGCGTTGTTCGAAGAGAATATCCCAGAGAGTATTTAGGTGTTTGATCCAAGGGTCTGTATCAAACTGGATCATTTCTTCATCTATGTTTTTCAGGTGGCTTGTTGAAACCATGTTTACTGAAAGTTCTCTGAAGATATTGCCGATACTAACATCCGACTCCCATGATGACGTGCCCGATGAGTAATTATGGTATAATGACTCTTCAGACTCAGAGGCTGACGGAATTGGAGTTGGCACATAGCCCAAATCCCTGCGAGTTCGATGGTAATAGTCAGGGGTCTTCCTTTCAGAACGAAAGATCGAAGTAGTGTTCTTCTTCCTTTGCCAAAGTTCAAACCAGGACTCTTTGTTAGATCATACCCCATGCCCTCCATCATCCTGAGTACATTTGGCTCATAATGAGAGAACTGAGGAGATTCGTTTTAACTTTTTGAGTCTTCACGAGACATCAATTCGGACTTAATTCTTCCGAAAAGAATTGGTCTTTGGCCTTTACGTGCTGCTGGGACCATGAATACTGATTCCTGCGCATCACCAACATCTTGGTACATTTTGAGGGATGACCTCATTGGTACATGCAATAATGTCAGAGCATCCATTGCCGACTAGGGTCATTATCCACCTCTGCACTAGTGTTTGATGGCACTGAATCATAAGCAAACACAGCAAAGTAAGCCAAATTCAACTCTTCATTCATATACCACTCGCCTACATCGTCGGTGGTGTTATTAACATCGAGCTTATTAATGCTTGTTACAAGTGGATTTAATTCCCACATGCACTCTTCTGGCTCTGTGTCAGCTTCATTACTGGAGTCTAGTTCCTCTGGCTGCTGTTTCTCATTCGTCTCAGAGAGTTGGTACAGGAGGGAGTCTGTGAAATAGTTCTCTACTCCCTTGTACAGATGCCTTTCGGCAATCAACATTCAGACTTTCCACTTTCATCGATTTACTTCATGACTTGATGGAGAGTGGATGGACAATGGAATTATGATGAATCCACAGTCGTCCGAGTAGCAAATTGTACGAAGTGTCGGCGTCGATTACATAGCACGTCACTTCAGATCTTAGGTCCCTGATCTGACATTTGAGCTTGATCTTCCCCATTGGGCGCGTACCATTGGCGTTGAAACCATAGATTGTAGTCCGGGTGGCGCTCAATCGGTGGGTGGGGATCCTTAAGTGCTGCATGACCCGGCGAGGCATGATGCTCAACGCGGATCCTGGATCTACCTGAATGCGGCTCACTTCAGACGATCCAATGTACCCCGTGAAGTACAGAGGCCGATCATGTTTCCCCTTGACCTGCATATCATCTGACGTGAAGGTGATGCAGGGAGCATTTTGGGAGGCATGGAGGCAGTCCTCTTCATCCTCCTCCTGTGATCCAGTCGGGATCTGGGCCATGAAAACCTCAACATTAGCTAGGGCTTCCCTCAGAGCTTCTCTTGTTGACTTTGATAGTCTCAGGAGCTCGTAGAGAGTGATCCTGGCCGGGATATTGGCCAGTTGAGCCAAGACGTCAAAACAGTATGGTGTTGTGGATCCTTCCGTGTTGTCCTTTGGGAGAGCCTTAGAAAATCGAAGCTCTTTCTGCTTCTCCACCGGTTGCTTTGTGGAGGGTTTGATTGGCTCTGTAGTAGGTTTAGGAGAGCTTGTCCCCATGTCGTCATACTTCTTTAAATACGATTGACCTGAACGAGTTTTGGCCACGATCAGTTTATTGAGCTCTGCGGCAATGACGACTGTTTCCTCTTCCGAATCGGTTAGTGAGGGAACATCGGTTTCTGCTTCCCGGGAGGACGCGCACACCACATTACAGAACGAAGCTTTCGCCTTGCGTTTGGACTTTCTGTTGGTAACAGTAGTCCACTGTTGGCCATCCACCAGGTCGGGATGAACCCACATAATTTGTCCCTGAGGTGTAGGGATAGGCACAAGACCTTTTGCCTGCTGATGGTGTGGGTCCGTATTGATCATTCTTAGTTCCCCTTTCAGGATGGGAACTACTCCGGCTGGTGCTGGAGGCTATTTTCTAAACTGAAGAAATGATGTCATATTAGCCGTCACTTTCTTCTGCTCTGGACGGAGCTTTAGCACTTCCGCATCGATCAGAGCTTGAAGGATATCTTTGAAGATGTAACAGCTCTTGGTGGGGTGCCCTAGCATCCTATGATACAGGCAGTAGTTAGGATTGTCGGACTTGCCGACTTCTTCAGGACGTCTAGCTTCAGGAAGCATCAATCTGTTGCTCTTGTTAAGTAACTTGAACAACGAATCGACATGCTCGTCTTTGAAGGAATACTGCTTGTTGGCACGTGGCTGACTTGAAGAACCACCTCCCCTGGCCAGCTGAGGTTTGACGGGGGATTTTGTTTCTGTCGCCAACGTATCTTTTCTTTTTGATTGAAAAGATATTTCTGGCGCGCGCCTTGTCGACTTCTCAGGTCGGGGCTTGTTTTCTTCTGCCCTAACCCTGGCGATAATTTCTTCAGCCTGTTCACCTTGCTGGACCAATTGCTCCCATGTGCAGCTTTCAGCAACCCCTATCTGGGCTAGGAGTGAAATTGTAGATTGTGGCGGCATGTTTCTACCAGGGTGGCCTGGATCATTCCGCTAGGACATCGGAGCGCCATATTCCGAAATCTCTCCACAAATATTTTGACTGACTCTCCCTTTCGCTACTTTGTTGCCAGGAGAGTGGGCATTGTAATTTTCGAGTAGTCTTCAAAGAAGTGTGTCAGGAAGAGCTTTTTCAAATCACCCCAGTTTTTCATGGAGCCTTCTGGGAGTTTCATGAACCATTGAAAGACAAGCCCTTTTAGAGTGTCGATGAACAAACGTGCCAAGATGGCATCATTATCTACTATATTTCCTGTCTGAGACTTGAAGTAGTAGATGTGTGGTTCGGTGACCCTTTGCCGTCGAAAGCCTGTAAGGTCGGAGCTTTGAACTTAGGAGGGTACGGAATAAGGTCCCACTCGGCTAGATATGGCCGGAACACTCCTGCTTCTTGGAGGCCTTTTCGGTTGGTAAGAGCTTCCAGACGCTGCTCCAATTGACTCATTCTTTTAGAATGAATACCCCCATTCTCCGGTTGCCTTCTCTTTAGACGAGGAATTAGACGACTCGAAATTAGATTGTTCCTTCTCCTTGATATGTACGGAAGATGAGCTTTCTCTTCTTTCCGTTTGCCTTTAGACTTCTTAGAAGAAGCTTTGTCGGTTGACTTTCTCTTGTCTTCAAGTAATTGTGCAAGCATCTGCTTGAGGGAATCGATGGATTCTTATTGAGCACGAATCATATCGAACTGTTCCCTTTGGACCTGGGCTTGTTGTTCAAAGCGCCTGGCCGTCTCCTCAGGAGTATTTGTCATGTACGCGAAGGCTTCCTTCTCTATGGAAGAGCTCGAGGCCTACGATTCTACAACGGCAGAGTGTTATTCATTTACTTCAATGCCTCGAGCTAGGACACTGTAGTTGATCGGGCGACCACACCAGTCCGAGTGCGAGTATGCCGATACACTCCTTCTGGTTCCGTGTCAGACTCATCAGAGCTGACCGCCGGTTGTCTTCCCTACTTCTACTTACCATGTTTGCAGTGACTTCAGGGTACTCCATGTCAGAGAAGGCTCCCTTTTTGTGAGAGCGACGCCTCTTGGCTGATCGGGAGGTTGAGGTCAATCGTCTGAACACTGACTGTTTGCTTGCATGTGAGCTACAGCGGCATTCAGAGAGCATTGTCATGATGAGCCGTTCACAGCAACAAGACGGAGTGATCTGACTAGTACTCCTTTTCTTTGTCAAATAATCTCTTAGATCTGTCAGAGGAGTACCAAAGAGATCAGCTTTGGGTTGTCAAGGGATTTTCAGTTTCTGAGAGCCATCCTTGCATCGCAAAGCTAAGACGCAGAGTTTTGAGACGCGGAGCTAACGTCCTGTAAGACAGACGCGGCTCTCGCATTTCGGCTCGAGAACGCAGGCCTCGCGTCTCTACTGAAAAGGGATGCGGACCTTGCGTTGCTGGTTGTCGCGTTTAGCTAGCGACGGTTGAGATACGTGGATTTTCTCAATTCCGCATCTGATTGGGGAGATGCGGGTCTTGTGTCTCTGAGAAGAGGTACAGACCTCGCGCTGCTGAACGTCGCATTTGGGAAGTGGAGCTTCAGAAACGCAAGCCTGGTGCGCTTCACGTTTAGGTCTCCAGCATACTTCACGCGTCTGACGTGGTTCAGGAGAGACGCGGGCTTGAGCCTCACGTTCTGTATCTGCTGGACATGTAATTGTTCCATTTTCTCGCGCCTGTAGTTGACGCGCACGTCGTCTCTGTTGTCGTTCCGCGTTCCGATTACGCCATACAGCTTGCTGGGAATCCCCGGTGACCTGGAACTGAGGAAGAGGACGGGCATGAATGGGCTGAATATCAGCAACGCTAACCTCGCGGGTCTCATGGGAGACGTTGACGCGGGTGTTACATGTGATATGATTAGTCATGGCATTCTTCTTGTAAGTCGTATCTGAAGGGATCTCAGAGTGAACTGGAGAGCGGGTCCCCGAGGAGACCTTGCAGTACTGCCGAGCTCTAGGGCTCTTGGAGCTGGAAGAGAGGAACTCTTCATACTTTGCCTGGTCAAACTCGACAATGAGTGATTCGATCATTTTTCCCATGTAGGTGACGTCACCTTGCGCCATGACTTGCTCATCGGTAGAGAAAGAAATTCCCAGCGGAGTCGCCATCTCTTATTTGGTGAGGAAAAATTATCGAGATGAAATTTCTTTATCTAATTATAAAGAGAGTTATAACGGATTAATAATCCTTTACAAGATAGGGGAGATATTCAAGCTCAAATCTCCCCTTTGTTTAATGCCGGGTTCTTAATGTGGCGATGGAAAGTGAATCTTGTTTTTCGTTGACCGGGTGAACGTCAGGACCTCTTGGGAATCCTCTATTTGGATGGTGGATGAATTAACACAACTTCTGTCCAACAAGAATCTCAAAGAGATTGTAGGAAAAAATAAACTTGTACGCAGCAAGTTATTAGAAAAGTTGAACTCTCTCTTCTTCTTTTTTTTAGCTAGAGATCTTGGTCCTTCTACGCTTACAACCGAAGTTCTTCTGACCAAGGATTTTTCCCGACCCCTCTTCCATAGTAAACTAGGCTATTTATAGAGGCTTCAGGGGGTAACAGTGTCCCCTAAAAATGCACCATAATGGGGGTTAACTCCCTTATTACGTGGGCAGTAATTGACCCAGTAATGAGGGCAGTTATAACCGAGACGCGGGCTTTGGGCGTCGCATTTTGCCATTGAGGTAATGCTTGAGAAACGCGAGCTTCAAGTTCTGCGTCAAGCTTCACGTGAGATACGGGCTTTGGGCTCTGCGTCTTGGTACTGCAGTGATACTGAGATGCGGTTTTCATGCTTCGCGTCTTGGTCATTGTAGTGATATTGAGACGTGGCTTTCAATCCTTGTGTCTTGGTGCTGCGCTGGTGGCGATGATTAGCCTTGCGTCTGGAGTTTGGACTCTACTTTTTGATGACTTGTCTTCAGTGATTTTAGACAACCTACAAATACTTTGACTTATTTTTGTAAAAAATTAAGTTCATTTTAAGGAATAAGAGGATCATAATTAGGATTTCTTATACTTGGTCAAAATAAAATTATTTGTTTGATTTTGAGGTTAGGAAGAAAATTGGAAAAGTAATTTAGTCTTAATTTTTATCTTGATGAAATATGCATACTTTATACACTTACACACTTAGGGTTCTAAAACAAGATTCTTATGCCTTATATAAAAATATATATACATATATAAAAAAATCCTCTCATTAAGCTGGGTATTTGTGCCTCATAAAGCATAAGTATTCACACCTAAAAATGGTTCATATAAATAAAAATCCTTAGTTTTGTGGCCTTATTTGGTCGAGTCTTAAGTCCTTGCGGTATTTTCTCACCCCGTGCCCTAAAACCATTTGGTTTAGGAGTCACCGACTAAGGCTCGTTACATGGGAGAATTAGAAAGCCTAATAGAGCTAAGGGATATTACCACCATAAATAAAAAAATAAAAAAGGAAAAAGAAAAGAAACTAATAAGGCATAAGAGTTAGAGTTGAAGAATCCTAAGTCAAATTTTCACGGTCACAAGATGCATATGATTTAGGGTAAAATAATAGACTAGTTGAGAAATATAATTTAATTCTTACCTTGATTAAAAAATAAGTTTTTGAATAAAAACTAAGTTTACGAATGACTAAGTTTTGATAATCCTATGACTTATAGATTACTTGAAATTTACATTAATACTTCAAATATTTTTTTCTTTCAAAATGTGTTTTCAAAAAAAACAAAATACTAACAATTCATTTCTTTTTCTTCATGGATTTTATGGGTGCAATCCACTGAAAACCCTCACGAGACAAAACTCGTCCTCTAGGGGTAACCTAGAGGTTTAAACGGCTTGTTGCACGTGCTAAGTGCAACCGTGATTTCTACGAAAGTAAGTTAGGCTTGGTTAGTTTAGTTTTTCTTTTCTCTTTGTTTTGCTTGAGGACGAGCAAAAGATAAGTGTGGGGGTGTGTTTGGACACACATATATTGTATAAATATTATTTCATTTCTATATATATTCTGTAATGAACATTGTAAATAACTTGTCTTAATGTCCTAATTCATGTAGGGTATGATAGGGAGAAGATAATTATGAAATTTATCCAATTAAATTCAAAAGTTCAAAAGAAAGGGGATTGATTCAAATCTAAAGATTCTAGAAGCTATCTTATCTGAAAACTGGATATATTAGATAAGATAATATTATCTAATTTCAAGAGAAAAATGAATTGTTTGAAAACCCTATCTGTGTCACTGAAGATAAGTGAATATCTTATCAATTCTAGAAGACAAATTGAAAATTCAAGAGGATAAATGGATAGAGAGAAGATCAACGGATGAGATGAAGCAATTTAGATTCGGATTCAGGCTGAATATAGTTTAGTATTTTAATCATAACTTTCGTTATTAAAACTCAAATCTAATGATTCAAGAAGCTACAGAACGAAGACTTAGAGGGCTATAATTCTTCTGTTGATCACTCAGTCTAATTCTATCATTTGATAAGTAATATCCAGCAATCAACACGCCAACAGCCTGCAGATAAGAATTGAATTTCTGGATAAATTAAATCAAATTTGGAGATAAGGGGAGAATTCAAATTCAAAAATATCTAGATCTTCCTATTTTCATACGCTTTCTATCCCTATAGTTTTCTCCTATAAATACCCTCATACCTTGAAGGCAAAAAGGGGCACCATCTCAGAGAGAGAGAGAGCTTTACTTTAGGTTTTTCTTTTCTTCTTCAATGTAATTTTTATTTTTTATTTTCTTTTAGGTTAAAGAGAGTTACATGAGAAAAAAGAGGAAGAATTATTATAGAGTGACACTATTGTAATTCTTTTTCAAGAGACTTATATTGAAGGTGATATCAATGGAGTTTTCCCACTTTTCTTCATCGTACTCAATCTGGCCAAGCACCATGTTCAAGTTACTCTTTCTATTTGCTTTACTTTACTTCATGTTGAGGTAAGTCTTTGTTATAATTCAACGGTAGAGGTAAGTACACTTTTTGTTTTTCTTTTTTAGTTCATTAGTTTAGAATTATAATTCTCTTTTTTAGTCTTTCCTTTTTTTTATAAATAAAACAATACCACATTCTCTTCTTCTACCGTCTCTTTCTTAACTTAACTATTTTTGTTTTCTTTTTATAAAATTGAGAAGATAAATATTAACTAGTTTCGATAAATTAAAAGAGAGAAACTTGCACAACGCTTCCATCGCTGTCCCTCCCTGTGGATCACGACCGTTAGCCCTAAGCTACACGGTAGAATTGAGGACCTAGCACTGTTCTAAATTTCTGTATTTTTCTGTATAGGTTTGGTTCGATCAGTGGTTATAGTTAAGAACTATTGCAAAATAAAAAACCTCTACCTAATTTTCACTGACTTGATCAGTCGGATTGGTTAATCTTGGGATGAGAAGCCTAACAAGTTTCAAGAAATAAAATAAAAACCAACAATCTACAAAAATGAATTGTATGTTTCCTGAAATTAAATAAATAGTTGCCTAATTCCTATAATTAGTTAAATAGTTGTTCAATTCTAGAAATTTGTTAAAATAATTTAAAGTTGTCCAATCCCTACATTAGTTAGAACAATTTTAAATTGTCCATTTATTGCAATTAGTCAATTAATCTTACTTTGTCCATTTTCTACAATTAGCCTGTAATTTTTCAAAAAATCTTGAGATGAGATTGTATGCAGAATGCAATGCAAAGTATGTATATGTAAAGTTATAAGAACATTTATCACTTGAAGGTATATTACATGTGTCCAATGCCCACGAGCAACTAAATAAATACATTTTCTTTGTTAAATATTATTATATTATAAGTCTAGTATGCATGCAAATATAAAACCGATTAGATTTTATGAATATGTATTGCTATGTGGTTCTGAGATTTTTGAGTGTGTATATATATTTCTTGGAGATGATGCTGTCTTTGGAGCAAATATTATCACTTATACTTCCTTTTATTTGAGGAAAACAATAGATAACTCTATGGTTGATATGCTTAATATGCTAGATCACTACACCAACTCAAGAGGAATAGCCCATCACTTGCCCAAAACTTTTTTGTTGGGATTTTTACACCAGCTCAAAGGTTTAGCATATGGTTGATAATCACTCTAAGAACTAAGTAATAATCTAATATTTTCATGATGTCCTTCTAAATATGAAATTGTTTTTTTATTCAATTTAATGAGTAATGAGATAAATGTCGTTACTAATGATAAGGATGATTTTAAAGATGATATATAAATATTGTTAAACTACATAACAATATATATTTATTGATTGATATTGTGAAGAGTTACAAAACATAAAATATATATACTAGAATTAAATTGATAATATGATGAGTTTCTAATATGAAGTTGTGAATAGAATTACAATGGAATCCCTAAAATCATATTGTGACAATCGACTTGGAACAGTTAGGAGCTGAGAATCAACTTGAAAAGAAAATCAAAATTATATGATCCGTATTAAAGAGATAAATTGAAAAATTATCTCACTTGAGATGGAATTGCACCCAATGAATTATAAAAGGCAAATTTTGATCTTAATTGTCTTATGTTATGTCCTAAAATTTTGTATATAATTCTAGACATGTGCTTCTAATATGAATTTATATTGATTTATACATGTATATAAAAGTAATTTTGTGATTACAAATTCAGATAATTTGTTATGAATGGCCCCGATACATGATTCATTATAATATTCCATCATATGAAGAACATGCTTTAATAAAAGTGATAATAACTGTGATGATATAATATAGATACTTAAGATATATTTTATTCGATTTAAAAATATGATATGCTTAATGAGACATGATCATAGTTTTTGAGAGTCTAATGAATAATATGGATATAATATAACATGTGTAATACAATCTAATGAATCATACTGAAACAAATAATATAGACTCTCACAGATTCATGGTTACTATATTGCTACCAATTTAGTGTGCGGGGATAATTAAATTGTCATTGTGCGGAATAGCCAATAAGCAAATTGTTTACAAAGAGTAGCATTATTGTTATAACCACTGTACGGATTTAATATGTTACCATCATGCAGACAGTGATCGATGTGTGATTGACTATTGCAAATCGAATGATTTCTCATTTTATGTGAGTAGAGATCGTTTGAAAATTAATTTTTTATTAATGCTGAAAAACTATATTTGTCTTTTTAATAAATATAATGTTAGACTGAGGATACTCTCCTTTAGTTCTATCTATATAATTTGCAACACTCTAAGAAAAATTTATTTTTCCCTGTTAATTTAAATTGTTTTAAAAAAATATTTGATTAAAGCAATTAAAATTCTATTAGTAATTTATTTCTCTTGGTTATCCATTTATAAATTGTTATAAATTCATATAATTTAATTGTTAAACACTATCAATCTTCAGCTTTTTTACTTTGGTTTTCAAACTATATCTCTTTTATGTAAACTAGAAAATTTAATATAATTTTTAGTTTAGTTAACTTAAAAAGTTTTCAGTATTATTTCGTTTAATCAAATGTTATTCTTTAATATTGTAGCAACTTTTGTTGTACAAAATATTTTTAAGTATTTAACTTTTATTAGCATAATTTCTCTCATTTAATAAGCTTCACCTGATCTGATATATTAATATATGATGTTATATTAAATGGAAAAAATAAATATCATTATGAGAGTTAGGGGTTAGCATCGGTCGGTTAGGTTTGGTTTTTGCTAATTTTTGCAAAACAGAACCGTACTGAATATAATTAGGAACTGAATCGAACCGACTCGGTTTGGATCAGTTTTTTGATTTTTTCGGTTAGACCCACATATTTCCATCATTTATTGCATTTTGTTAATCACCATTATATTATCATCATCTAATATCCTAATCTCAAATATTCAATACCTAAATTAGAAACAAGAAAAAGATCTTAACCTCAATGTGAGTTGAAAATTTCATGTTCTAAAATTTTTGCACTGTATTTGGGTTTTTATTATCAAAGCTCATATAATTATTACTAACTTATAATGAGAAGAATGTAAAGAAAAAACTGTACTAATATAATATTATTCTTAATTGTTATGGTGTACTTAATATAGCTTTCACATGTTCAATATAAAAAAGATGGTATTGCTAGAAGTCATGGGATAAAATTCCACCAGTTTTTGTTATGAATCACATGTTTAGTAAATTGAATTTTGGTTGGGTGATATATAGGGGTGAGAGGTTCGATTTGGTTCGGTCGAATTGGGTTTCGGAGCCCAAAACTGAAACCTAACCAAACTAAAGCGGTTCGATTCGGTTCGGGATCGAGTTTGGGTTTTGGTTAGTTATTTCGGTTATAATCGAACTCTGCTCACCCCTAATGAGAGTATATAGCTATAATTTTGTAACGACTACAACGAGTGCCTCATATTTAACGAGTTTTCATAATTTTAACAACAATAGAATTATGAAAATTCATATTTAAGTTGTGAAAGTTAGAATTAAACTTGTACATTTATCTTGTAGTTTGCACTTACAAATTTTATTTGATGTTTTATCTAATATACATTGCAATTAAAATCTATTATATATATAAATATATTAAATTATAAGTTTTTGAAAATTTTGAGTTCATGATTCTATAGTGACATATTTTAGAATTAAAATGATTACAATGACATTTATTTAAGCGACATAATCATGTACTAATAAGAATCTTTAACCTTTCTATAAGATTTTATGTCATTAGTAAGGACATTATTTTGACTATTCATCAATTATATACATCTCCAGAGATTTAAAGCGATTGATTACATGATGATAAGTATTATCATATTTTATTCACAATTATTTAAGATTTCTTTGAACATTTTAAATGTGACATCTTTTCAAGCTAAAAATCTATAACGCATGTGTTGTTTGTGAAAATATGAACAAGTTGCATGTACAAAAGAAAATGAATTTCTACATTCTAATCACTAAATGAGGCAATGATGATTTGTCTAAAGATGAAATTTTAGATATTATTAAGAAAATAAATGGTGAGGCAAATTAAGATGCTTTGTTGTCCGGCAAGAAACTATTTCATAGCCATTTTATAAAAAATTCTAATTTTTGACATCATTATTATTGTTTTGATAGGCGAGTAGAATGGACGATAAAGAATTTTCTTTCAAGTATACGTTCAGTTCATAATTTTTGATATTTCAGTATTGATTAGTTTGACCAACTTATATGCATGAACTAATATATAATTTGTTCATATTTTAAAATAAACTAATATTTTAATGCTTGTTGAATTTCTCCTAAATGGGGGCTCCTCATAAAATGAGAATATTTTGGCATTAAAATTAAATTTATAAAAAACTCCTAAGCTGTAATATCACCCGGGGTATTATAGGTCTAGTTTGATAAAAGTGTCAAGAGTTGTAAGTATGTGGTTATGAAGAGTCAAACATCTGACTATCACCACTTGAAAAATAAAAATCTTTGTGCTATAATATGACCTTGGACCTTACAAAGTCCATTTTGATAAATGGTCTCTTTCTAGGAGTATGGTCCTAGATACATGGAGGGAGATGAGGTTAAGCCCATAAATGAGATCCTTGATAGCAAGAACCCAGCTTTCTTGATTGGCGAGCTGATCTCATGAAAGAAATTCAATGTGGTAGAAACTAATTGAACCAATGATACTTGTGTGGACCATTGACCCGGATATATTATTCATATTTGTAGCGTTGTATAGCTACAACTCCTTCTCTATGATGGCAATGCTCTTTTGATATAGCTGGTTAGGTTGAGTTAAATTTTTAATCAGTCTAACATTGTGGAGGGTATAATATTCAGTTGTAGTAATTTTGGAGAAATTACCTAAGTGAGAGGAACCATGACGGGTGCGGACGGGGGCGATTGGGGAATGTCTCACTCCTAGAAACTCTTATGAGTCGGTTACTGTGAGCATGGTCAATTAATGCTCAACTCGCTCACTTAATAGATAAGGACTTACTATGTGTGTCTTTTATTAATATCTGGTAAAGATGCCTAATTCAAGCGTAGTTTATTTTGTCTCTCATATTGCAATGAATTCACTAAGGGTAGGTTTAAAGTCACAAGTTACCTATCTCGAATCCACAATATATGGTTGTCTAACTTTTTTTGTTTAATGTTTTATTTTACTTATTCATTCTGTCTTCCCTGAAACTCAAGTTTTTTTTTTTGGAGGGGGGCTGTTGGGCTTGAGTGAACACAAGTCCATGAGAAAGCTTGAATTTCCTACTTGTGTTCATTTAACCTAGATTTTTAGTCCCACATTGGATATGAGATGGGAAGAAGGGTGTTCTCAAAGTTATAAATAGAAACCCCTCCTTCAGAAAAAGACACAAGCAAATTTTCTTTTCTCCCTTTTGAAACCTACTCTTGCACTAACAATGCAGCTGAGAAGGGTCTTTCTTATAATTAAAATATTTTCTTTGCTTCAATTTTGGGCAACCGTTTTAAGTCTGAGCAGAGGTCCAAGCTTGTGCTCGAGTCTGAGTGTTCGTGTTTTTGGGGTTTTATCGCTAGTCGATGATGGCCGATTAATTATTAACATATATTGCATATTATATGTCATATTTTCATATTTATTTTTATTTAAACTCTTTTATTTAATTGTTTTAATATCTAATGGTGTGCAGGTTATAAATAACAGAGAAAAAGAAGAAAATGGCCAATATATCCTAAATAATTCAGATTTTTAAGGATAAGATTCTCTAGCTCAAAATTAACGAGAATTTTCTGAAGATCAAAGAGACCTAGATGCAATCTTATCAGAAGGTATAAAGTAAACGGGAGGATCTCGCGCTCAAAGATTTGGCCCAACGGCCAGATCACAGTAGCGAAAAAGGGGCTTTTGCTGTGATTTCGCGACCATATTCTACTATTGGGCCAGCGATTTTGTCCTCATCCTCCACGCGCTTTGGCCACTTCTTTCCTCCTAGAAATACCTCACCATAGCAGAGCAGAACACACGGAGAAGAGAACTACATTTAAGGTTTTTATTTTTAAGATTAGGATATTATTATTAGGTAGTTGATCAAGTGTAATTTTCATTCCTATTTTACTTTCTTTTTGTTCTAGCTCGGTCCTGAAAAGAGAGAGAAGGAGAGTTGTAATTTGTAATTAAGGTGACATCAAGAAGGATTCAATGCTTGCAATTCAAAATCTCGATCTGTGAAATGTTGTGTTTATTTGATTCTCATTTTTCTTGTTTTAAGACCATTATGAGCAACTAAATCGGTTTTCTGGGCTCACTAGTTTCTCCCATCTTCTCTTTTCTTTTGATCCATTTTGAGATCTCAGTTGAATCGTATGAATGCTTTGAATCAATGCTTGCTATTAGCGAGTATTCTTGAAAGCACATGAGGATATATATTGAATTTTAACTTCCTATTTAAAAACACAACTTTTAAGACTCGTTTTTATTACATTCTTATTCGCTTGATGGTTTAACATTCAGACTTAAAATTCATGTTTAAAAGAAGTTGAATTTTTCAAAACTTATCTTATTTGTTTTACTTGAACTCTTCTTAAACTCAAGGATAATAATTAAGGCACGAATCTTTCAAAGGTAAGTACATAGTGGTGCAGTAGACTAGTGAGCCCAGATTCTTTCTCCTTCTAAAAAATCACTTTCTTCGCTTGAGTTTTCCATCTTTTCTTCGAAACCACAATTATCTTTTAAAACTTTCTTTTATTCCTGTTTTCTTTTTCGTTAAACCAAACTCTCCAAACCAAATCATATTTTTCATTCTTTCTTTTTATTTTCCAAAATAACTTGTTTTTAACAAAGTACCAAAACGCTTGCATCGCATTCCTCCTCGTGGACACGACCCGTTAGCCCTAGGCTACGTGATATACAAAAAGCCAATTACCACACACGACTTTTCTCTTTTCACTTCTTTACTTCACGTGGTGCATTTGGCGCCTTGTCGGAGAAGGAACGGTAAATTTTTGGTGCTGTTGTCGGAGAGGGAACGATACATTTTTGATTTAATAAGTATGCTCTTTGTTTCAGTGTGCATGAAAAGATCTGATAAAACTACTCACTGCAGAAGAACCCTAGCTGCTGTGTGCATCTGCTCTAGAAAGCAGAGAACAAAAGCCCCTGAATTGCCGCATTTTCTCTGTTTTTCCTGCGCAAATGCGGCAAAACAATTGGACTACTGACCAAGTTTTCTACAGGGGCTATTGCATTGCAAACATAATCTTCTGCTGTTATTAGTTTTTATTTTTGATTAATTCTGATCACTGTTCTAAAGTCAACAGTAAAACATTCCTTGTGATTGCTAAAAAATGGTTAAACTTGCATCTAGGTATTCATTTAATTTGTTACTTTCAATTACTATTGAAGAGCTTTGGAGCCAATGTACGTCTGCATAGCATCTAACCTAGAAAACATTCTTGAGTGATATTTATTACTTTGAGTGTTATTTTCTGCTATATACTTGCACACAACTCACTAAAATGATTTAATGGCAAAACCCAACAACAAGATAAGGTGGGAGAGTCATTACCCTTCCTTAGCCCGAAAATCACCTCCATTGCACTCATAACCTAAGCTTAAACTAAAATCTGAATAGACGTTAACCCTAGGTACATCTCAGACTCACTAAGAGAATAACCTCGGGAGAACGTTGTTAGAGTTTGACTCCGGTCAAATTGGTATCTAAGGTTGGGAATTAAGAGGCAAGATTCTCGAAGACTTAGTGGTTTGGCGTAATTAAGACCTGTTGCTCTGCACGGATACCTCCCACTGAGTTTTGCCCCTATCTAGCAGATTAACTTGTGGTCAAATTGCTGCAATATCCTTCTCCTAGACAGTCAACTAATTAGGAGTCGTCTAGGTCTAAGTATACCCTAGAACATGCTTGTTTTTTTTTTCTTTTGATTTATTATTTGGTGATCTTATTTGTGATATATTGTGCATGCAAGTGTGATCAAGAGACCCAATTACATCTAGGTTAACCAGAAGCCATTCACCACTAAAATCAGATCCAATTATGGCCCAAACATCATCTCTGCAGGATAGGTTCTGCCCTATCAGAACTTTCCTTCCATCTTACATTCGGCTCCTCGAAGCCAGTGGCAACAACTTTGAGTTTAAGCCTCAATTTATCAACACTCCTCTCAAGTTTTATAGTTTAGAGTTCGGGGATGCATACTTCTTCATAAGGAAATTTGGGAAAGTATGTATCATGAAGAGAATTACCCCAACTAGGAGATGATGTTGTTAGGTTGCGTTTCATTCCATTCTCCCTAAGGACCTAGCCAAGAAATGACTTTACAATTTGGCGGTAAATTCTATCAGATCGTGAAATGATTTCATTAAGGTCTTCTTAAAGAAATTCTACCCTATCCATAAACCACCCACATTAGAAAGAACATCATGTAGTTTAAGTAAGACTCTAGTGAACCTTTTTGGAGGTATTTGAACGATTTAAAGATCTCCTT
Organism: Agave tequilana; assembly: GCA_038442645.1. NCBI lineage: Eukaryota > Viridiplantae > Streptophyta > Magnoliopsida > Asparagales > Asparagaceae > Agave > Agave tequilana. The sequence goes on from JAVJIF010014964.1 coordinate 59,176, forward strand.
AGCCCATGCCCTTATCACGGTATAGAGAAATGGTGGCAATACAAAATTCTCTACGATGATTTAGATTATCAAATAAAAAATCTTTTAGAAACTATGCGCCAAGGGGATTCTTACAAAAAGATGAAAAATCAAAGGTGGAAATTGTTTGAGGATTTAGCGGAGAAAACTATCCTCTAAGGACTCAGGACTCCATTCCAAAGACTATCCTCCTAGGTAGAGTAGCCTAAATCCTTATATACCTAAGACCATCCCCATGTCTAGCCGATGTGAGACTATTTGTTCGACCCAAATCCCAAAAATCCCCTCTCGAACAAAGAGTCTCCCCCTCTCGAACAAAGAGTCTCCCTGTAAGCTCATCTTCATACCTGGAAGACATATGCTCTATGAGAATCTCTTCACTGCATTTCAGCACACGCCTTACGTGAAGCACAACTTGCATCTTATTACTCCTCTTCACCGCGTTTGCAAGCACGTCTTACGTGAAGGAGGACTCTGCTATTAATCTCGAGAGTTCAACTAGCTTTACAGGGACTTTACTGCGCCTTTTGCGCCCCTGGGGGATTGAACATCACCCACACACACGACTAAGTTTAGGCATGACTCTGATACTAATTGTAAGGATTCGGGCACCACCCAAAAGACTAGCCTCCTAGATGGAGTAGCCCAAATCTTATATACCCAAGACCATCCCCATCTCTAGCCGATGTGGGACTATTTGTTCTACTCAAATCCCAACACATCCATCCAATGGGAACCAACTAGAGAAAAGTCTAGGAGCATGAACCCTATCTCTTCAAAAGGAGGTCTCCATTCCATAGAGTCATCAATCGCTGCTGAGGCTAAAATTGCTGGCCTAATGAGAAGACTGGAAGCCCTAGAAACCAAAGCGGCTCCAATAAACCAAGTCAACCTATCTAAAGTCCCAACTCTGGACTGTAATTACTGCCAAGCGATGAACCATGTGTTCGAAGAGTGTCCAATTTTGCTTGCTCAACAAATATTACCCGAGCATATAAATGCGGCCCTCTTAAGGCCCCACAACAATCCCTACTCACAAATGTACAATTCCGACTGGAGAAATTTCTCATAGAGCCAAAACAACCATGACCATCCTAGGTCAAAATTTTCCAACCATTTCCAATCTCCCTACTATCAACCAAATTTTTCAAGCCAAGTTCCACACTGTTCATTACAAATTCTCCAACTGAAAAGAAATTAACTTATTTGGAGAAGAGTAAGTAAACTCTTAATAAGTCCCAAACATCCTTCATGCAAAACACAGGACAACTGTTGAGCAAACGCACAAAGTCATAACTTGGTTAGAGGTTCAGATGAGTCAGTTAGCTAGTTCAATAAGCAAAAGGCCCAAGAATATTTTACCTAGTCGACCATTGACAAACCCTAGAAACTCTGGTCAATCCCATGTGACTCAAGATCCTCAGATAAACCAGTGTAATGTTGTTCACACTCTTAGGTCAGGAAAACAAGTTGGCAACCAAGTGTCGATCCACCAAATCCCATCCAGCACAATCCAACACAAGCATCCACTTCTTTTAATTCCACTTCCTCTAATTCTGAAAAAGACAAGTCAGCCGATTAGGTGCACAAGCCTATAGTCCCATTTTCAAATAGGCTTAAGAACAATAATAAATAAGCTGAACAAATGAAAAAGATACTTGAGATGTTTAATCAAGTAAAGATAAATGTGTCCTTTCTTGATGCAATTCAACAAGTCTCATCCTATGTCAAATTCTTTGAGGACATATGCACTAATAAGAGAAAGACTAATGTCCCAAAGAAAGTCTTCTTAGTGAGCTAGTATCTGGCCTAATTTCTGTCAAGTACAAGGATCCACGTTGTCTTACCCTTGCTTGCACAATAGGATGACTGAAATCAGTCGTGCACTTCTTGGGAGCAAGTATCAACTTACTTCCCTTCTCAGTATACCAACAACTTGGGTTGGACGAGCTTAGTCCTACCCGAGTTACCATCCAATTGGCTGACCGATCAGTGAAAGTTCCTAAGAAATTACTGATGTCCTTATTCGGATTGGAGAGTTTATCTACCCCATTGATTTCACTGTTCTGAGACCAACCGGTGTCAAATTCTAGGTCTCAAAGTTCTGTCATCCTAGGGCATTCGTTCTTTGCAACTACTAATGCAATCATCAACTGTAGGAATGGATCCATGAGGTTAACTTTTGGAGACATGACGTAAAGAAGTCAATGTCTTCAACTCAGAAAAATAACTCTGAGATGTGAATGATCAAACTTTGAGGTGAACCTCATTGAGAACTTAACAAGTGAGCACGACGAGAAAATAGAGCTAGAAACTGAGTATGAGTTCGAGTTGGAATCTGAAGATTTCAACCTTGATCAGATCATTGATTTTGCTGTGAATTGGACATCAATCCCAATTTCACTAAATCCAGAGCCAACAAACGTGACTCCTCCTTTCATTGAGTCATTCACACCTCTAAAGCTGAAAGCCTTGCCCAAATATCTCTAGTATGTCTACCTAGACAAATAAGAGACACTTTCAGTCATCATCGCACCCCATTTGACTGCAGGGCGGGAATGAATTAAAAATATATGAAAGCCATTGGTTAGACCATGGCAACATCAAAGGATTGAGTCCAAGTATAATTCAACATCACATTCATCTAAATGAAGAGGCGACACCCAAGAGGGACTTGTAGCGTAGATTAAACCCTATAATGCAAGAGACTATCCGTATCGAAATTTTGAAACTCTTAGATAATGGGATATTTATCGCATTTTTGATAGCTAATGGTCAATCCAGTCCACGCGGTCTCAAAAAAGTATGGTTTCACTGTGGTAGAAATGAGAACAAAGAGTTGGTCCAAACATGACTCTTTACCAAGATAGAGTTTGCATTGACTATCGAAAGTTGAATACTGCCACTCGTAAGGACCACTTTTCTCTTTCCTTCATCGATCAAATGTTTGAACGACTAACTGGCCATGAGTGAAATAACACCTAGAGGGGGGGTGAATAGGTGTTGGCTAATCTAATAGTCACTTAATGCCAAATGATGCGGAATTAAACTAAGATGACCAAATAAAACTTCTTTTATTTTAAACACTTATGTATAACGCAAGAGTGTTGCCGAATTCCCTTTGCAGGGCTCTGGACAAGCTCCTCTAAATTCCCCTTGAATGGGTTGAGGTGCCGCGTTGGCTCTCTTGGTTGAATACAAGTGTTAGCAAGCAATCCCACGCAAGTATATATCAATTATGCACAAAGTATATCTAGCATGAAAGATAAAGACAAGTAATAAGCATGCAAGATATAATAAAGAACAAGGAGAGAGAGAGAGAGATAGCAATCGCAAACACAAAGGTTTGTTTCGAGGTTCGAGCACACTTGCTCTACATCCCCGCCTTCGACACACGAAGGTTTTCCACTATGCAAGATCCCAATGGATCTCTCCCCGGTGCCGCAACACCTACAATCCCTCGGACTCCCAAGTCCCGTACACACGCAAGCTTCACAAGCTCGCCGAGGCCGCACCTCAAACCACCAAGAGTTCACAACCGAACTCTAACCACCAACGAGCACACTTGCCCGTCTCCTCAAAGAACAAAGAAAAGATCTTTGGTGATCACAACACTTGATCACCTAAGAGCACTCTCACTACAACACCCTATAGGATGAATAGACAATGGATAGCTCAAGTGTGGTGTGAGAAAGCAAGGAAAGAAAGCTATGATGAAAAACTCAAAGAATCACTTAAACACTCTTGTAAAATCTTCCCTTTAGATAGGAAATTTGCTCACTATTTTGTGGAGAAAACTCTTCTGAAGGTATGGGAAAACTGGCTCTAAGAGTCTCTAAAATCTTGGCCTCAAACAATGACAAGAACCCCCAATTTATAGGCCAGAAAAATATAGCCGTTGGATCTGTCAGAGCTGACGGTCGACCGCCCGGTCGACCGCCAACGGTCGAAAATCCGACGTTGGAGCCTCCGGTCGACCGCCCGGTCGACCCAGAAATCCAGAGAGCAGAACTCTCTGCAGCGGTCGACCGTCCGGTCGACCGGACCACTGTGCTGACAACGTGCACAAGGCTGTGCACGTCAGTCGACCGGACGGTCGACCCGACCTAGCTGCGGTCGACCGCCCGGTCGACCGATTTGGCCTGTCAGTCAGTCCTCAGACTGCACAGTTAAGGGATTTGGAAATAGGTCTTTTAACTTAATAAAAATCCCATAAATTCTCAGTAAATCTAAAAAATAGTTTCAATCAAAATAAAAACTGTTTTTCTAAAAAACATGTTTTTCTAAAACTTGTTTTTCCATAACTTCACAAATACAAAAACAAGATATTTGAGTTCATTCTAAAGCATAGTGTGTATGGATATGATCCACTACACAATCATAATGATATATCTATGTTTTTGACATTTAGCATAAAACATGGTTTTGGTTAAAGGATATGCATGATAGAAATACCAAAAACCAACTATATATATATTGTCACAAAGAAAAATCTTTTATTAAAATAAAAATTCTTTTCTAAACATAAAAATCTTTTATAAAAGCAATTCTATCAAGAGTTCTATCAAGAGTGTGTGTGTGATATAGACTTGAGCAATCCACTAACTATCTATCCTTTACATTTTTAACTAAAACAAAAAACACAAATCTTATACCTAGACACAAGTCTTCATCTTCTTGAAGTCTTCACTTGAAGGCTTCTCATCTTCTTGACTTGGTCCAAATGCAATCCACCGAGCTCATCTCTAGATGTGTTCTTGATGCATAGGCTCGTGAATCAACCGGTGCTAGCTTCCAACTTGTCTATAAATCCTTTGTTGAAGCTCCACACCTACTAAGATCTTGATAATGAATCTGTCACTAATTAAACACAAGATCATTAGTAATCATAACTTCATGAGTTGATCATCATCAAAACTAGAGTGATAGGCCTTTGGGCCAACAATCTCCCCCTTTTTGATGATGACAAAACTCATGGAGTTATATATGCATGGATTAAAGTAAAGCTTCAAAGAAGCTCCCCCTTAACTCATGCATCACATTCAATAATAGATATGGCAATAAAAGCACATGAATATGTATGCAATGTATGGCATGTATGTAAATATAACTTCATAAATCTTATCTCCATACATTATAAATCTCAAAACAAATCTCAAAACACATATGCATCAACACAAATCTTACTCCCCTTAAGCAAGGAAGACATGCATATAAAATCTATAAATACTTCTCCCCCTTTTTGTCAATCATCAACAAAGGGTTCAAAGTAAAATACATCAAACAAATCTTTTTCCCCTTTTTGTCAAAAACAAAGTCATCAAAGAGGGGTGCAATTAAATCAATAAGAGGTTATATGCGATATACATTCATGAAGAGGAAGACGCTAAGTTAGCTTCCCTACACATATGCATTACATGAAAGAGGGATGATAAGCCCCAATTCACATAACACATATTATGTAATGCATAAGAGGAGATGTGAAGCTCCCCCTGCACACGTGTATCATATAAAGAAGAGATGTTAAGCTCCTCAATACACAATACACTCAACACGAATCTACATATGGAAGAGATGTTAAGCTCTCCTTGCATATATACACTACAAATCAAAAATTTTGAGTTTTTCTTGATAAAACACATTTTGAGTTTTTCAAAGATACACAATTTTCCTTTTAAGGTACCAAATGAAGAACAATCAAATTTTGAATTTTGATACCAATTTTAAAAATACTATGCATAAGCTTATTATGGGATACCAATTTGAATTCTAATTAAGCTTAGCATCAACAATCTTTGTGCTTTAAAAGATACCATTGTAAAATAAGCACAAAAAGATCACATATATGTATGGAAAGATAATACCAATAGAAATTGATATAATTTAACTTTGAAAGCATTCATACATACAATCAAAATACGATTATACACAATAAGAATCATATTGATACCAATTGAAAATATCCAATGATACCAATAGTAAAATTAAACTTAAGTGTATACATCATATAATCTACCATATGAAGAATTCGAACTAGTTAAATGAAAATGTTTAAGAACTAGTACGAAATCCTTCCATCAAGGAATAAGTCAAAAGTTTTTCATGAAATATCAATGAAACACAAGGCACTAAAAGCACTCTATCCATAAAGTCCATATCAAAAAGAAGTGAGTGTGCTAGTGTTATGTGGAACATGGTATCATGAAAAATGGCAATAAAGCTCAATATTCCTTTAAATAAATTTTGAAAACATGAAAATCATCACAAAAATTCCCTTTTTTTTTTTAAAATAAAAATAATATTTCAAGATATATGTATATTTTGACAATACAGTAAGTATACACACATATCTCTAAAACACAATTGAGTCCTTATAAATAGATTGCATGAAGGGCAAATGACTCAAGAGGTATTCATGTATATCTTAATGTTTTGGTAAAAATAAACATATACATGAAATGAAAGCACATGATCATAGCATAAATCCAAAATGAGAATACAAGTTCAAAGATGTAATGATCATCAAAACTAGCCTATACTAGCACACCTAGTGGGCACAAATAAGCATTCAAACTCAATCATATATAGATTTATTTGTGGTCCATAATGTGTACAAGTATAAATCCAAGTGTTGACAAATACTAACATTTAAACTAATATTCAAATCATGAAGCATCAAATAAATTTTGAGAATACAAAAGAATTTATCCATATGATTAAAAAAAAAAGGATCATGTGAATCAATTTGAAGAATAGATAACTAGTTTAAATGGATTTTTGACAAACTAGTTAAAGATCCTTCAAAAAATACAAAGTCAAATGTTTTCCATGAATAATACTAAATACATAAAAGTTCAAGCACTCATATTCAATAAAACTCAATATTATCTATTTTCTTAAAAGGAGTGATCAAAAGTTATGTAAATGGTATCTTCATGAAAATCGTCAATGAAGCTCAAATCAAATATGACTAAAACACATAAAAATCATTTTTATCAAAATAAATCAACACAAAATCATTACAATCTTCATGGTATATGTATGAATTATAAAAATCTAACAATATGCATACATATCTCAAATATAAAAGAGTCTATTAAAGATATTTGCATGGAAGTAAGAGACTCACGGGTATACATGTATATTTATTAGATTTGAATTAAACATGCATATACATGAAGTAAAAATCACAAAGATTGGCAAAAGCATGTATAAATGAGAATCATCAAAGCTAGTCTATACATATGCATATAGTAGGTACAAATGAGCATGAAGTGCATCATATATATGAAACAAATGTAACTTACTATTTGTACATGTATAATACAAGTGTTGAAACATTCTATATCTAAGCATGTAAGTACCACATGAAGTACATTAAATCTTAAAACATGAACATGCTATGAATATTATGGATGAACAAGCATGAACATGAAAAATAGGAGTTTAGAAATTGTTACCAACTCCAAAGCTCCAAATATGGTGGTCTTTCCCACCAAAATCTCCTTGATAGCAATGCATCCAAAAGTTTGTCCATCATGTCCATTGCATCCGCTATCAAGGCACCAATCCTCTCACGTTTTGTGAGAGCCCTCACCTACATCAAAATCAAAGGGTGGGGGTTTTGGTACCCATACTTTCTTGGGTCCTTTAGGGTTAGCTTTATTGTAAGGATCCCAAAATCTTTTATACTTAGCAAAATATAAATGAGGTTTCTTATCAAAACAATATTTTGCTAAATGGCCTTTTCGGCCACAATGTGTACATGTGTACACCTTAGTATGCTTATGTGTAGGAGTGTGATCATGTTGTGCAACATAAGCAAATGCATGGTTATGATGTGCATGAATGTGTGGAGTTTGTTTCTTTGAAAACATTGACTCCAACCTAGAATGATTAAAAGCACAAGAGTTCAAAGTTGAACTCAAACCATCCATTTTTTTTTCAAATTCTTAATCTCATTAGTTGTGGCATGTAAAGCATGGTGAGATAAAGAATCATTTTTCTTTTTCTTTTGAAAAACATTATCCTTTTCTTTTTCAACAATTTTCTTTTTAAAGATTTATTTTCTTGTAAAATACTTTCTTTTTGTTGTCCACCATAGCAATATCATTTTTCAAAATATTGTTCCCTTCACAAAGATCATTCAATTTTGCAAGCAAGGAAACATTTCATTTTCAAATCTTTATTTTCCTTTTCTAAACATGCAAGTTTATTTCTAAAAGAATCATTTTCTACATGCATGCAATCAACTTTCTTTTTCAAACTTTTGTTATCTTTTTCTAAGCATGCAATGTTATCTCTAAATGAGTCATGTTCTTTATGCATGCAAGCAATGTCCTTTTTCAAATTTTTATTTTCTTTCTTAATTATGTCATATCTCTCAAGCAATAATTGACAAAATGTAGAGAGCTCATCATATGACATACTATCATCTTCTACCTCGGATTCGGTAGTTACCTCAAGGGGTTATCCCCTTGGACCATAAAGCATGCGTTGGAGGTGTTGCTTCCAACGTCCGAATCGCTCCCGGCATAATATAGATCCTTTTCGCCAAGGGAGGTGATGATGTTCCAAGCTACAAAAGCCGAATCAATGTTAGCAACCCTAAATAAGTAATCATCATTTAGGGTACTCTTCAAAGCATTTAGGGCTTTTGCATTACCCTCAATATACTTGCTATTGTTAATATAGGAATCATTAAATGTAGCAAGATAGACATGAATGCCTAGGGCCTTGAGGAACATAGACATCTTAACCTTCCAAGTTTGGATGTTAAGAATGTCAAAGGTGGGTGGTGACATAAAGTCCATGGTGAGGTGTGTGTGTACAAAATATTGTGATTAGCCTAAAATGAGGATCTTTAACTCTTAGGTTGTTAGACCCAATATCAAGAGCACTAGCTCTGATACCAATTGAAATAACACCTAGAGGGGGGGTGAATAGGTGTTGGCTAATCTAATGGTCACTTAATGCCAAATGATGCGGAATTAAACTAAGATGACCAAAATAAAACTTCTTTTATTTTAAACACTTATGTATAACGCAAGAGTGTTGCCGAATTCCCTTTGCAGGGCTCTGGACAAGCTCCTCTAAATTCTCCTTGAATTGGTTGAGGTGCCGCGTTGGCTCTCTTGGTTGAATACAAGTGTTAGCAAGCAATCCCACGCAAGTATATATCAATTATGCACAAAGTATATCTAGCATGAAAGATAAAGACAAGTAATAAGCATGCAAGATATAATAAAGAACAAGGAGAGAGAGAGAGAGATAGCAATCGCAAACACAAAGGGTTTGTTTCGAGGTTCGAGCACACTTGCTCTACATCCCCGCCTTCGACACACGAAGGTTTTCCACTATGCAAGATCCCAATGGATCTCTCCCCGGTGCCGCAACACCTACAATCCCTCGGACTCCCAAGTCCCGTACACACGCAAGCTTCACAAGCTCGCCGAGGCCGCACCTCAAACCACCAAGAGTTCACAACCGAACTCTAACCACCAACGAGCACACTTGCCCGTCTCCTCAAAGAACAAAGAAAAGATCTTTGGTGATCACAACACTTGATCACCTAAAGAGCACTCTCACTACAACACACCTATAGGATGAATAGACAATGGATAGCTCAAGTGTGGTGTGAGAAAGCAAGGAAAGAAAGCTATGATGAAAAACTCAAAGAATCACTTAAACACTCTTGTAAAAATCTTCCCTTTAGATAGGAAATATTTGCTCACTATTTTGTGGAGAAAACTCTTCTGAAGGTATGGGAAAAACTGGCTCTAAGAGTCTCTAAAATCTTGGCCTCAAACAATGACAAGAACCCCCAATTTATAGGCCAGAAAAATATAGCCGTTGGGATCTGTCAGAGCTGACGGTCGACCGCCCGGTCGACCGCCAACGGTCGAAAATCCGACCGTTGGAGCCTCCGGTCGACCGCCCGGTCGACCCAGAAATCCAGAGAGCAGAACTCTCTGCAGCGGTCGACCGTCCAGTCGACCGGACCACTGTGCTGACAACGTGCACAAGGCTGTGCACGTCAGTCGACCGGACGGTCGACCCGACCTAGCTGCGGTCGACCGCCCGGTCGACCGATTTGGCCTGTCAGTCAGTCCTCAGACTGCACAGTTAAGGGATTTGGAAATAGGTCTTTTAACTTAATAAAAATCCCATAAATTCTCAGTAAATCTAAAAATAGTTTCAATCAAAATAAAAACTGTTTTTCTAAAAAACATGTTTTTCTAAAACTTGTTTTTCCATAACTTCACAAATACAAAAACAAGATATTTGAGTTCATTCTAAAGCATAGTGTGTATGGATATGATCTACTACACAATCATAATGATATATCTATGTTTTTGACATTTAGCATAAAACATGGTTTTGGTTAAAGGATATGCATGATAGAAATACCAAAAACCGACTATATATATATTGTCACAAAGAAAAATCTTTTATTAAAAATAAAAATTCTTTTCTAAACATAAAAATCTTTTATGAAAGCAATTCTATCAAGAGTTCTATCAAGAGTGTGTGTGTGATATAGACTTGAGCAATCCACTAACTATCTATCCTTTACATTTTTAACTAAAACAAAAAACACAAATCTTATACCTAGACACAAGTCTTCATCTTCTTGAAGTCTTCACTTGAAGGCTTCTCATCTTCTTGACTTGGTCCAAATGCAATCCACCGAGCTCATCTCTAGATGTGTTCTTGATGATAGGCTCGTGAATCAACCGGTGCTAGCTTCCAACTTGTCTATAAATCCTTTGTTGAAGCTCCACACCTACTAAGATCTTGATAATGAATCTGTCACTAATTAAACACAAGATCATTAGTAATCATAACTTCATGAGTTGATCATCATCAAAACTAGAGTGATAGGCCTTTGGGCCAACAATCTCCCCCTTTTTGATGATGACAAAACTCATGGAGTTATATATGCATGGATTAAAGTAAAGCTTCAAAGAAGCTCCCCCTTAACTCATGCATCACATTCAATAATAGATATGGCAATAAAAGCACATGAATATGTATGCAATGTATGGCATGTATGTAAATATAACTTCATAAATCTTATCTCCATACATTATAAATCTCAAAACAAATCTCAAAACACATATGTATCAACACAAATCTTACTCCCCCTTAAGCAAGGAAGACATGCATATAAAATCTATAAATACTTCTCCCTCTTTTTGTCAATCATCAACAAAGGGTTCAAAGTAAAATACATCAAACAAATCTTTTTCCCCTTTTTGTCAAAAACAAAGTCATCAAAGAGGGGTGCAATTAAATCAATAAGAGATTATATGCGATATACATTCATGAAGAGGAAGACGCTAAGTTAGCTTCCCTACACATATGCATTACATGAAAGAGGGATGATAAGCCCCAATTCACATAACACATATTATGTAATGCATAAGAGGAGATGTGAAGCTCCCCCTGCACACGTGTATCATATAAAGAAGAGATGTTAAGCTCCTCAATACACAATACACTCAACACGAATCTACATATGGAAGAGATGTTAAGATCTCCTTGCATATATACACTACAAATCAAAATTTTGAGTTTTTCTTGATAAAACACATTTTGAGTTTTTCAAAGATACACAATTTTCCTTTTAAGGTACCAAATGAAGAACAATCAAATTTTGAATTTTGATACCAATTTTAAAAATACTATGCATAAGCTTATTATGGGATACCAATTTGAAATTCTAATTAAGCTTAGCATCAACAATCTTTGTGCTTTAAAAGATACCAATTGTAAAATAAGCACAAAAAGATCACATATATGTATGGAAAGATAATACCAATAGAAATTGATATAATTTAACTTGAAAGCATTCATACATACAATCAAAATACGATTATACACAACAAGAATCATATTGATACCAATTGAAAATATCCAATGATACCAATAGTAAAATTAAACTTAAGTGTATACATCATATAATCTACCATATGAAGAATTCGAACTAGTTAAATGAAAATGTTTAAGAACTAGTACGAAATCCTTCCATCAAGGAATAAGTCAAAAGTTTTTCATGAAATATCAATGAAACACAAGGCACTAAAAGCACTCTATCCATAAAGTCCATATCAAAAAGAAGTGAGTGTGCTAGTGTTATGTGGAACATGGTATCATGAAAAATGGCAATAAAGCTCAATATTCCTTTAAATAAATTTTGAAAACATGAAAATCATCACAAAAATTCCTTTTTTTTTAAAATAAAAATAATATTTCAAGATATATGTATGTTTTGACAATACAGTAAGTATACACACATATCTCTAAAACACAATTGAGTCCTTATAAATAGATTTGCATGAAGGGCAAATGACTCAAGAGGTATTCATGTATATCTTAATGTTTTGGCAAAAATAAACATATACATGAAATGAAAGCACATGATCATAGCATAAATCCAAAATGAGAATACAAGTTCAAAGATGTAATGATCATCAAAACTAGCCTATACTAGCACACCTAGTGGGCACAAATAAGCATTCAAACTCAATCATATATAGATTTATTTGTGGTCCATAATGTGTACAAGTATAAATCCAAGTGTTGACAAATACTAACATTTAAACTAATATTCAAATCATGAAGCATCAAATAAATTTTGAGAATACAAAAGAATTTATCCATATGATTAAAAAAAATAGGATCATGTGAATCAATTTGAAGAATAGATAACTAGTTTAAATGGATTTTTGACAAACTAGTTAAAGATCCTTCAAAAAATACAAAGTCAAATGTTTTCCATGAATAATACTAAATACATAAAAGTTCAAGCACTCATATTCCATAAAGCTCAATATTATCTATTTTCTTAAAAAGGAGTGATCAAAAGTTATGTAAATGGTATCTTCATGAAAATCGTCAATGAAGCTCAAATCAAATATGACTAAAACACATAAAAATCATTTTTATCAAATAAATCAACACAAAATCATTACAATCTTCATGGTATATGTATGAATTATAAAAATCTAACAATATGCATACATATCCCAAATATAAAAGAGTCTATTAAAGATATTTGCATGGAAGCAAGAGACTCACGGGTATACATGTATATTTATTAGATTTGAATTAAACATGCATATACATGAAGTAAAAATCACAAAGATTGGCAAAAGCATGTATAAATGAGAATCATCAAAACTAGTCTATACATATGCATATAGTAGGTACAAATGAGCATGAAGTGCATCATATATATGAAACAAATGTAACTTACTATTTGTACATGTATAATACAAGTGTTGAAACATTCTACATCTAAGCATGTAAGTACCACATGAAGTACATTAAATCTTAAAACATGAACATGCTATGAATATTATGGATGAACAAGCATGAACATGAAAAATAGGAGTTTAGAAATTGTTACCAACTCCAAAGCTCCAAATATGGTGGTCTTTCCACCAAAATCTCCTTGATAGCAATGCATCCAAAAGTTTGTCCATCATGTCCATTGCATCCGCTATCAAGGCACCAATCCTCTCACGTTTTGTGAGAGCCCTCACCTACATCAAAATCAAAGGGTGGGGGTTTTGGTACCCATACTTTCTTGGGTCCTTTAGGGTTAGCTTATTGTAAGGATCCCAAAATCTTTTATACTTAGCAAAATATAAATGAGGTTTCTTATCAAAACAATATTTTGCTAAATGGCCTTTTCGGCCACAATGTGTACATGTGTACACCTTAGTATGCTTATGTGTAGGAGTGTGATCATGTTGTGCAACATAAGCAAATGCATGGTTATGATGTGCATGAATGTGTGGAGTTTGTTTCTTTGAAAACATTGACTCCAAATACAAAAACATGTTTTTCTAAAAACTGTTTTTCTAAAAAACATGTTTTTCTAAAACTTGTTTTTCCATAACTTCACAAATACAAAAACAAGATATTTGAGTTCATTCTAAAGCATAGTGTGTATGGATATGATCCACTACACAATCATAATGATATATCTATGTTTTTGACATTTAGCATAAAACATGGTTTTGGTTAAAGGATATGCATGATAGAAATACCAAAAACCAACTATATATATATTGTCACAAAGAAAAATCTTTTATTAAAAATAAAATTCTTTTCTAAACATAAAAATCTTTTATGAAAGCAAATCTATCAAGAGTTCTATCAAGAGTGTGTGTGTGATATAGACTTGAGCAATCCACTAACTATCTATCCTTTACATTTTTAACTAAAACAAAAAACACAAATCTTATACCTAGACACAAGTCTTCATCTTCTTGAAGTCTTCACTTGAAGGCTTCTCATCTTCTTGACTTGGTCCAAATGCAATCCACCGAGCTCATCTCTAAATGTGTTCTTGATGCATAGGCTCGTGAATCAACCGGTGCTAGCTTCTAACTTGTCTATAAATCCTTTGTTGAAGCTCCACACCTACTAAGATCTTGATAATGAATCTATCACTAATTAAACACAAGATCATTAGTAATCATAACTTCATGAGTTGATCATCATCAAACTAGAGTGATAGGCCTTTGGGCCAACAATGAGTACTACTATTTCTTGGACGATTACTCGGGTTACAATCAAATTCCCATAGCTCTAAAAGACCAAGAAAAGATCACGTTTACTGTCTATTTGGGACCTTTGCTTACCGTCGAATGCTTTTTGGCTTGTGCATTGCTCCTGCAATATTTCAACGTTGCATGATGAGTCTATTCTCCGATATGATAGAATATTTTCTTGAAATTTTCATAGATAATTTCTCCATCTATGGAGATTCTTTTGATCAGTGTCTTCACCATCTTAAACTTATTCTCTAACGTTGTGCTGAAAAGAGTTTGACATTCAATTGGGAGAAATGCCACTTCAAGTAAAACGTGAAATTATCTTAGGACATGAAATCTCTAGGAAAGGGATTTAAGTCGACAAAGTGAAGATAAATGTCATAGCTAAGCTTCCAGAACCTAAATGTGTGAAAAATATTCAATCTTTCTTAGGACATGCCAGATTCTATTGTAGGTTTATTAAGAACCTTAGTAAGATTGCTAGACCCGTCAACCTATTAGCTAAGGATGTGCCCTTCACCTTTGACAATGAGAGAGCTTACGAAAAGAACTTATCTCTGTACTAATCATTTTTGCTCCAAATTGGTCATAGCCGTTTGAGAATATGTGTGATGCTTTTGATTTCGTCATTGGCGTTGTCTTAGCACAGCGCATTGATAACAAGAAGTATGTGATCTATTACTAAAGAAGGACTTTTAACGATGCTCAATTGAACTACACTACAACCGAAAAGAAATTTTGGCTGTGGTATTTGCCTTAGAGAAATTTTGACCATATCTACTAGGGTCGAAAACTATCATTTTCACCAATCATTATGCACTTAGGCATTTAGTGCTTAAGAAGAATGCTAAAGCCTGACTCGTTCGTTAGATCTTTCTTCTTCAAGAATTTGATCTCGAGATTCGAGATAAAAAGAGTGTAGAAAACATTATCGCCAACAATCACTCTAGAATCCCCAATGCCCATTACAATGAATTACCGATCAATGCTAATTTTTCTGATGAGCAACTCTTAGTCGCCTTTAGGAAACCATAGTTTGCTAACATAGTCAACTACTTAGTCACAAACCAGACACCATCTCATTAGACAAAATATGATGTCTATCGCTTCTTATTTCAAGTCTGGTATTTCTTTTGGGAGGAACCATATCTTTTTAAGTATTGTTTCGACTAAATCATTAAGAGTTGTATCCCAGATGAGAAAGCTAAGAGTATTCTTTTCTTCTGTCACGAGCTTGCAATACCTATCCGACTTTGATCCTCGCAAAATCGCTAAAAGGTGTTACAGAGTGGGTTCTATTGGCCCACTTTGTTCACAGGTGCCTTTGAGTTTTACAAGACTTGTCCAAGATGTCAAATGATAGGTAGGATCTCAAAACGTAACATGATGCCCCTCAATCCAATTCTAGAAATAGAATTTTTTGACGTTTGAGGCATTGACTTTATGGGTCTTTTTTCTAATTCATTTGAGAACCAATACATCTTGGTTGCTGTGGATTATGTGTCTAAATGGATCGAAGTCATTCCTTGTAAAAAGAATGACAATAAGCTTATTGTCAAGTTCTTGAAAGAGAATATTTTCTCTCGCTTTAGAACCCCTCATGCTATAATAAGCAATAATGACACTCATTTCTGTAACCGATCTTTTGAAACTCTTATGCGAAAATATGTCATCACAGCCCACACCTTATCATCCACAAATCAGTGGGCAGGTAGAGGTCTTAAATAGATAAATTAAATTTATCTTGGAGAAGATTGTGAGTCAAAATCAAAAAGATTGGTCTACCAAACTGGTAGATGCCTTATGGGCCTACAAGATTGCATTTAAAATGATATTAAGTATGTCTCCTTATAGGTTAGTCCTTGAAAAGGCCTACCACTTACCTGTTGAAATTGAGCACCCAGCCTTTGAAATTCACCTAGAGGGGGTGAATAGGTGAATACACTAAACAATAGGTAAATAAAAAAAATTGAATCATAAAAACTCTCAACCTAAAACTCACAAACAAGAAATGAAGTCAGATACCTCGTGAAGGGCTCTGAACTTTTCCTCTTTGATTTCTTTTAAATAAGAGTTGAGGTACGCAATTGCTTTCTTGAAGTAGTGAGAATAGATTAACACAAGTATATAATTGCAATGAAAAGAACACAATATTGCAATATAAGAGAAGAGTGTAGAGAAAGCAAACTCAGAGAGTCAATTGCAAACAAAAATAATTATTCTCGAGGATCGAGCCATTGCTTTACATCCCCGTCTTCACTGCAATGAAGGATTCTACTATATAACTGAGATTACATTTTATAACGATAGATTCTACAAGATCTCGGAGGCGCAACTCCCTATCCTCTCTTATTAGAGGAGCACAACAACAACTTAACATCAAAGAGATGATATTGCTCAGATCATCAAACTTTTCACAAAGATCTTATAGTTTAGAAAGAGAGGTTGAAGCTCAAGAATACGGTATGTGAGAAATGTAATGGAAAAATGAAACTTTTGAGCACTAAAATTTTTCAGAGGATATCAATGATTTTAAACTAAAAACTGATATAATCTTAAGAAAATGATCATATATATAGGGTTTAAAAAATAACCATTTAAGATACCGAAATATGGTATAATTAAATTAAACCACATTTTAAACATATAGTCAAAGGTGTAAACGGTCACCTACTACTGTCGACAGTCCAATAGGCTGTCGACAGTACTAGGTATACTGCTTCAGAAGAGATGCAAAAATTAAAATACCTGTAGATAGTTCAATAGTGTTGTCGACAGTCTAATACTGATAATACAGTATCAGCTATCAACAGTCCACTATAACTGTCGACAGTCACCCTATATTTTGAAAAACCCAGACTTTCAAAAAAAACCCTGTCGACAGTCTGAAATCACCTAGAGGGGGGTGAATAGGTGATATAGCTAATCTGTGAACTAAATGCGGAATATGAAAACTTAATGCCATTCACACTCAAGTGCTATCAACAAGTGATGCACACAACCAAGCCAAGCAAATATGAATGAGCAATATAAATAGATGCAAGGCACAAAGTAAAGAGAGAGTTAGAGAGAGAGTCAATGGATCAAGCGCAAACAACAAGATATGTTCCGAGGTTCGAGCACCCAGCTCTACATCCCCGCCTTCGACACACGAAGGATTTCCAATCCACTAACTTGTCCACAAAAGACTCCCACAAAGGGAACCTCCACCGAGGATTTGGGGCAATCACAATTACAAGGAGTACCCAACTCCTCCTTACAAACACAACCTCCTCCTTGAGGCACAACTCCAATCCAATCAACAATCTCCTCACAACTTGAGGGATTTCCACAAACCAATACAAGGATCACCTCACAACCTTGAGGGATACACCCAATAGCCAAACTTCCTCAACACAATGAGGGAAAGGCACAAAGCCAAGCTAAAGATAGGGTTTACAACTTAGTGGTTTCAAACAACAACCACAAAACAATCTCTTTTTCCCACACAAAATTCTATAGAGAAGATAGTAGATTTTAGCTCAAGTGTGGAGAAAACCAAGGGATTTGAAACCAGCAACTCAAAGAAAATCTTTGGAAATAAATGAAACCAAGATAGAGAAGTTCAATTCAAAAGCTTTTCCCAAAACCCTTTTCTTTGATTTTTCAAACCCTAATGAAAACACCATAAAGATTGTTCAATTTGAATCCAAAAACCTATTTTGATTGCAGCAAAAACACCAGAGAGAATGAAAATATTAGCCCAAAATTCTTGGAGAAAAACTCTTTCAAATGGGGTATTTATAGGCAAATCTGGAAAATAGCCGTTGGCAGAAAAACTGTCAGAAATACCCTGCCGGTCGACCGCATGGTCGACCGTCCAACGGTCAAAAAACAGCCGTCTGACAGCTGCCGGTCGACCTGGCGGTCGACCCAGACAAACAGAGACCAATCTGCTTACAGTCGGTCGACCGTCTACAGAAACAGCCGACGTGCACGTTTTTGTGCACGTCCGGTCGACCGTCCGGTCGACCGTCCATATGGCACGGTCGACCGGACCTGTCGACCGGCCCAGCCTGGCTGTCAACAGAATAGGTCATATTGGAGCACAATTTTCAGGCTGAAAACGTTCGAATTCATAAAAAGGTATATAGGAATGATTTGTAGATCTTTAAGTTATCTTTCTAATGCATCTAAAATCAACTCAATATCAGTTAGGATGCGAAAGGTATCAATAAAACACTGACAGGTGTCAAAACAGAAACTGTAACCTGTTTTCAGAACAAGAACAGATTTCAACCAAATATTTGACAACTTTAAAATTAGAATCTGAAAATGGTTATTAAATAAGAAATTTATATCTGAAAGTTATCTTTAAAATGCAAGTTAAATCATGTTATTTGAATATAAAAATAAAAAGTTATGATAATAACTATAGAAGGGTGTCAAGCAGATCATTAGAACTAAAACTGGTTCAACTCCAAAACCCGATATATGTTTTGATTAGAAATGCCAAAACATAAAACACATGAAATAGAATATCAAACTAAGTTTCTTTAAATAGTTGAAGCATACATGTATATAGAACAAATCTAATATACATTAAACCATGTAAACTTATTTTGATATAATCCTATTCATGTAAACCAAGATCGGTTAAACCAAAAACCGAAAACCAATATTCAAAAACATGAAACGTGTGTGTTGTGAACTTGAGCTTATCATACTATACTAATCTTTACAATTTGAGATCTAAACTCAAAACTAAAACTATGGATACCTAAGTCTTCTTGTAGAGCGCAATCTTCAAGTCGACTCGATCCAAAGCAAGATTCACCGAGCTTGACTCCAATGAGTGCTAGATATCATCTTTGATGCTTAGGCTCTTGAACCACCATGTGAATGCTTCCAAACCATCTTGTTGAAGCTTCACCAACTAATATCTTGATTAATGATCTGTAACTAAAATCACAAGATTATTAGTACATATAACTACATGAGTTAATCATCATCAAAACTAAAGTGGAAGGCCTTTGGGCCAACAATCTCCCCCTTTTTGATGATGACAAAACTCATGGAGTTATATATGCATGGATTAAAGTAAAGCTTCAAAGAAGCTCCCCCTTAACTCATGCATAACAATAAAACATATAAGATATGCAATGAATGTTCTTAAACATGTTTATATGTGTTTAAAACAATATCAAAACATGCTCTTGATACCAATAAAACAATACTAATAAAATAAAACATTATCAAAACATGCTCTTGCTCTTGATACCAAATTGAAAATTAAACAAAACATTTGCAACAAGACATTACTAAAACATGTTCTTGCTCTTGATACCAATAACCAATCATATTGAACCACATATTGTTACTAATGAAAACCTAATGAAAACCAACCAAAACATATGCATAAATCAACCATGCATATAAACTACAAATTCTTCTCCTCCTTTTTGTCAATCATCAACAAAGGGTAAAAACAAACATAATGAAAACAAATACTTCTCCCCCTTAAATGTTCAAAAGAGAGAAGCAATAAATTACTCCAAAGGGTAAAACCAAAGTCAATATGATATCAATTGAAAATAACAAACTTTGAGAAATGCCAAATCCTATATGAAATAAAACAAGGCATTGAAACAACATAACATTTTATATCAAAATGAAAACATGTAATGTAAACTTGATACCAATAAAAATGATACCAAATTTAAGGAAACAAATAGCATCTTGATACCAAAGAAGATATTTTTCATTGTAAGCATATGATACCAATTACTTTAATATTGATTTGTAATTGTTTTTCATCATAAAGTTAGGGAGTGGGAAACAAAAACAATGGTAAACCAAATACCAATTGAAATATAAACTACGAGTTTTCTCCCCCTTTATGAAATACCAAAAGAAAATATGCATAGGCTTGAAATAAGATACCAATTGAAATTGATACTGTGTGAAGAATAAGCATACATATATAAAACAAACAACATATATGAGTATACAAAGAGATGTCAATATTGATACCAATTGAAAAGATTCAATGATACCAATTGAAACAAAAATAAGGTCAAGTGTATAACTCATATCTACTACCACCCATTTCATGATCAAGTTTAAAATGATTTTCATTATAAAGCATACATGAGCATGATCTCCCATCCAACCGCCCATTGATGGTAGGAGTTTTCAAAAGATAGATTTGAAAGTAGAGTTCGTTTGAAAATCTCTACCAAATTGAAGAATACGAACTAGTTTATGAAAGTTTTTGAAAACTAGTATGAAATCCTTCAAGAAAGGGAATGAACAAGATTTCTCATGAAACATGAAAATCACATGATCAACAAACACTCAAAAACCATCCATATGGCTATTACATTAAACACTATGTATAACACCAAAGTGTAGCCGAATTCCCCGTGAAGGGCTCTGGACTAACTCCTCTAGATTCCCCGTAAATAAGGGTTGAGGTGCCGCGTTGGCTCTATTGGTTGAATACAAGTGTTAGCAAATAATCCCAATCAATATTTATACTCATGAAAACTAAATCATGAAACCAATTTGAAAATTAAATCATGGGAAAACATCAAGTAAGTTGAGTGTACAAGTGTTGTGAGAAACACATCATCATGAAAATAGACAATCAAGCTCAATATAGAAATCATCAAAATATGAAACATAAGTGAATCATGAAATTAATTGAAATCATCATAAAATATGAGAATCACAATCAAACGTGAAAATCATCACAATGATTTAAACTTCAAGGCATATGTATGTCATGTACAAACTAAAGTATACATAGATATCCAAACATGAAGAGTCCACAAAAGTATATGCATGAAGGCACGTGGCTCAAGGATGTATATGTATAAGTGATAGTTTGGACAAGATGGACATATACATGAAGTCAACCAAATTACATATAATGGTGAATACAAGTCAAATGCATGAATCATCAAAACTAGACTATACAAGTACATCTAATGAACACAAATGAGCTTTTAAGCACAAACATTAAAAAGATATGTTTGTAGCTCACTAGTTGTACACATATAAATTCTAGTCTTAATTGAAAACTATCATTCAAGCAAGTAGTCAACACATGAATCACAAAACGTTGTATAAATCAATATGAGAAATACAATCATGATAATCAAAACTATGGAGTGTCAAAACAATCACAAAAATCCATAT
The DNA here is from genome assembly GCA_038442645.1 of Agave tequilana. NCBI lineage: Eukaryota > Viridiplantae > Streptophyta > Magnoliopsida > Asparagales > Asparagaceae > Agave > Agave tequilana. The sequence continues at coordinate 80,946 of JAVJIF010014964.1, forward strand.
GATTATTATGATAAAGACATGTGCATTAGATCTATGATCAACATGATAGCTAAAACATAAAGAGAACACAAAATATGGGTTCATATTAAACATGGGTGTCTCAAGAACTAATCATGTAAAACATAAGACTAATAAACATGGCAATTATCATACTAATCATAAAATAACAAAACATGCTATAAATTGATGAACATATAAAACATACAAATATAAATGGGAGTTAGAGAATGATACCAAAACCATGAAGGAGCATCTCTAGTTCTTCCAAAACATGGTGGTCCTCTCCACCTAATCTCCTTGAGTGTGAAGCATCCAAATGATTCTCTTTTAGGCTTAGAACGCATCCACCTCAAGGCACCCAAAACTCTCACGTGATGCGAGAGCCTCCACCTACATCAAAAATCAAAGAGGTGGATCTTGGTACCCATTTCCTTGTGGGTCCACGGGGGTTAGTATCTCTCCTAACCCAAACAAGATTAGTTGCTAAATTTTCAATATGTAATCTATCATAGCAAAATCTAGCAGATGGCCTTTCGACCACAATGTGTACATGTGTACACATGAGCATACGTGTTATGATTGTGTCCGTGATGAGCATGTGTATGCCGTGTTGGGTATGCATGCAAGGATGGAACTTGTTTCTTATGAACTAAGGATTCCAATCGTGTATGATTTAAAGCACATTGCCTCAAAGTGGAGCCCAAACAATCAACACTTTTCTTCAAACATTTATATCATTTTCTATGCTAGAAGACAAAGTGGAGCATGCTATAGGAGTGCAAGAAGTAGAAGCTACACTAGCATGGCAAACATGAATATTAATATCATTTTGCAAAGATTTATTTTTACTCAAAACCAAATCCAATTCTTTTGTGATGAAATCAATTTCATTTTTCAAAGTAATGTTTTCTTTAAAAACAAGATCCATTTTTGAAGATAAAACTTCATTGTTCTTCAAAATATCATCACAAGTGTTTTTGCCTTTTAAAACTTCAATTTCTTTAAGGGCAAGGTCTAGTTGAGATCTTAGTGAGTCACGTTCACTAGCAATCTCTCCTTTCTCTTGCAAAACAGTTTCAAAGTAGAGCATAAATCTTTCAATTCTTCTTTTACATCAAAGTGTTTCTTTTTCAAAAGCTCATGTTTTTCTAAGAAATTTTCAAGCTTGGAGGCAAGTTCTAAATTTAAAGTTTGAACCTCACCACAACTATAGCAAATGAATTGGAGCTATCATCTATTTGAGAGTCCGGTTGTACCTCATGGGAGTCATTCCCATAGACCACAAAGCCACGCTCTTCGGATACGTCTCTCCTAGATCTCCTCATCTTGTTGATAATCACGGGTAGCTCGGGAGATGTCAAAATGCTCCAAACTGCAAAAGCAGAATCATAGTGATCAAAACATGTAAAAGATGTTCATTAAGAGATGCTCTAAGTGCCCTAAGTACAAGTGCATAGGCCTTCTTATGCTTGCTACTATTTGGGAGGGTTTCTATAGTGATGGCTTGATAAGCTAGATGTCCTAGGCTTTTTATATGCCTAATCATGTCAACCTTCCAAGAATCAAGTTTAAAATGGTCAAACATAGGTGGGCTAGCCATGAGAGCAAACTAGTATGAGTGCAAATGAAATGCAAATGAAGATTAGCAAACCAAGATCTTACTCCTAGGTGGTTAAACCTAAATATCAGGAGCACTAGCTCTGATACCAATTGAAATCACCTAGAGGGGGTTGAATAGGTGATATAGCTAATTTGTGAACTAAATGCGGAATATGAAAACTTAATGCAATTCACACTCAAGTGCTATCAACAAGTGATGCACACAACCAAGCCAAGCAAATGTGAATGAGCAATATAAATAGATGCAAGGCACAAAGTAAAGAGAGAGTTAGAGAGAGTCAATGGATCAAGCGCAAACAACAAGATATGTTCCGAGGTTCGAGCACCCAGCTCTACATCCCCGCCTTCGACACACGAAGGATTTCCAATCCACTAGCTTGTCCACAAAGGACTCCCACAAAGGGAACCTCCACCGAGGATTTGGGGCAATCACAATTACAAGGAGTACCCAACTCCTCCCTTACAAACACAACCTCCTCCTTGAGGCACAACTCCAATCCAATCAACAATCTCCTCACAACTTGAGGGATTTCCACAAACCAATACAAGGATCACCTCACAACCTTGAGGGATACAACCCAATAGCCAAACTTCCTCAACACAATGAGGGAAAGGCACAAAGCCAAGCTAAAGATAGGGTTACAACTTAGTGGTTTCAAACAACAACCACAAAACAATCTCTTTTTCCCACACAAAATCCTATAGAGAAGATAGTAGATTTTAGCTCAAGTGTGGAGAAAACCAAGGGATTTGAAACCAGCAACTCAAAGAAAATCTTTGGAAATAAATGAATCAAGATAGAGAAGTTCAATTCAAAAGCTTTTCCCAAAACCCTTTTCTTTGATTTTTCAAACCCTAATGAAAACACCAAAAAGATTGTTTAATTTGAATCCAAAAACCTATTTTGATTGCAGCAAAAACACCAGAGAGAATGAAAATATTAGCCCAAAATTCTTGGAGAAAAACTCTTTCAAATGGGGTATTTATAGGCAAATCTGGAAAATAGCCGTTGGCAGAAAAACTGCCAGAAATACCCTGCCGGTCGACCGCACGGTCGACCGTCCAACGGTCAAAAAACAGCCGTCTGACAGCTGCCGGTCGACCTGGCGGTCGACCCAGACAAACAGAGACCAATCTGCTTACAGTCGGTCGACCGCACGGTCGACCGTCTACAGAAACAGCCGACGTGCACGTTTTTGTGCACGTCCGGTCGACCGTCCGGTCGACCGTCCATATGGCACGGTCGACCGGACCTGTCGACCGGCCCAGCCTGGCTGTCAACAGAATAGGTCATATTGGAGCACAATTTTCAGGCTGAAAACGTTCGAATTCATAAAAAGGTATATAGGAATGATTTGTAGATCTTTAAGTTTTCTTTCTAATGCATCTGAAATCAACTCAATATCAGTTAGGATGCAAAAGTTATCAATAAAACACTGACAGGTGTCAAAACAGAAACTGTAACCTGTTTTCAGAACAAGAACAGATTTCAACCAAATATTTGACAACTTTAAAATTAGAATCTGAAAATGGTTATTAAATATGAAATTTAGATCTGAAAGTTATCTTTAAAATGCAAGTTAAATCATGTTATTTGAATATAAAAATAAAAAGTTATGATAATAACTATAGAAGGGTGTCAAGCAGATCATTAGAACTAAAACTGGTACAACTCCAAAACCCGATATATGTTTTGATTAGAAATGCCAAAACATAAAATACATGAAATAGAATATCAAACTAAGTTTCTTTAAATAGTTGAAGCATACATGTATATAGAACAAATCTAATATACATTAAACCATGTAAACTTATTTTGATATAATCCTATTCATGTAAACCAAGATCGGTTAAACCAAAAACCGAAAACCAATATTCAAAAACATGAAACATGTGTGTTGTGAACTTGAGCTTATCATACTATACTAATCTTTACAATTTGAGATCTAAACTCAAAACTAAAACTATGGATACCTAAGTCTTCTTGTAGAGCGCAATCTTCAAGTCGACTCGATCCAAAGCAAGATTCACCGAGCTTGACTCCAATGAGTGCTAGATATCATCTTTGATGCTTAGGATCTTGAATCACCATGTGAATGCTTCCAAACCATCTTGTTGAAGCTTTCACCAACTAATATCTTGATTAATGATCTGTAACTAAAATCACAAGATTATTAGTACATATAACTACATGAGTTAATCATCATCAAAACTAAAGTGGAAGGCCTTTGGGCCAACACAGTCCTTGCATAGCCTGTCGACAATTGAACTGAGAACTGCCGGCAGCTTTGTTTAGAGTTTTGTTTCAACAGAGTTTTGGGCAACTACTATCGACAGTCCCTTACTGGACCTGTCGACAGTCCAAGCTATCTTTTAAAACATTTAAAATAAACATAAGTTTTAAACATATTTTTAAAAACATTTTTAATAAACATATGAGCGTATGTGTAATCCTTTGAGCTCTTCTCTTTATACTAAACTTTAAGATTCTATGTAAACATAATACAAATCTTTATTACATTCATGTTCATCTTCATGACTTTTAGAGTATCAACACTTTAGATCCCGTATCATGATTTGAAGATGAATCAATCTTGAAGAGAACCTGAAACTTATAATCACTGAAAAGTATATATTAGTTATCATATATATATTTATGAGTAAGCTATCATCAAAACGGAGAACAATTGTACCCTTGGGCCAACAACCTTATGAGCAATTAAGCAGTTAAACTTTGATTTAGATAAGGCCGGGAGATCCAAAAATTGCAAATTTTCCGAACTTGAGAAATTGAGAAATGAAGCCTGTGAAAATACCAAAATAACAAATATAGGGTTAATGTCTTTCATGATAAATTCATCATAAGGAAAACTTTTGTCTCCAAACAAAAAGTCTTACTCAACAATTTTAGACTTCATCTTTTTTTGGAAAAACTGAAATCTAGATTGACATAGCCATTCATTGTGACAAACATGTTTCCACACAGTGCAATAAAGATTTGCGCTCTAAAAATGGTAATGAATTCAAGGTTAATGGTGAATGCCTTAAACCATTCTTGAAATCGATGCCAAAAAATGCGATGGCATTGGGTCTGTTTGACCCAATGTATCAGTAACATCACCTCTTCTTACATATTTCATGCATTTTTGTATTTCATTTGTACATTGGGGACAATGCTGAGATAGGTGTGAGGAGGAACACTAATATTTAACATGATAAAAAAACCTTTTTGAAGTAGGAAACAAGATTTTGATTTATGTTTGTAGAGAATTAAGATAATCTTTAGAATTAGGAAAATCATAATTAGAATTTCTTAATACTTAGTTGAAACAAATTATTTGTTTGATTTCTAGATTTTGGAAGAAAAATGAAAAAGTAATTTGGTCTTAATTTTTACCTTGATGAAATATACACTATATACATGCACTTACACACTTAAGACTCAAACTAAGACTCTTGTGCCTTATATAAAAAACACACACACACACACATATAAATCCTCTGATTAAGCTGGATAGTTGTGCCTCATAAAACATAAGTATTCATGCCTAACAGTGGTTAATATCACCAATAAACCCTTTAGTTTTGTAGCCTAATTTGCTTGAGTCCTTAAGTCTGAGGGGTATTTTCTCACCTGGTGTCCTAAGACCAACCGATTTGGGAGTCACCAGCTAAAGGCTCGTTACATGGGTAATTAGAAAGCCTAATAAAACTAAGGGATAAATATCGCCATAATTAGAATAATATGGCATAAGAGTTGGAGTTGAAGAATCTCGAGTAAAATTTCACAATCACAAGGTGTATATGATTTTGAATAAAATAATAAATTAAGTGAGAAATACAGTTTGAATCCTTCACTTTAATGATAATAAGTTTTTATATTGAGCCTAAGTTTAGGAATGAATAATTTGATGAACTTATGACTTATACATCACTTAAGTTTTTTGTAAAAGTTTTTCAAACATTTTTCTATCTTTTAAAAAAGAATTTTCAAAAAAACATACATTTTTTATTTTACTTGCATTTTATGGGTGCAATCTACTGAAAACCCTCAAGAGACTGTCTACTCCTCTAAGAGAAATCTAGAGGTTTAAAGGCTTGTTGCATATGCTCAGTGCGGTTGCATGACCTGTGAAAGTGGCTTAATAATATCTTAGTAGTTTTGATTTTTGCTCGAGGACGAGCAAAAGATAGGTATGGGGTGTGATTATTAACATATATTGCATATTATATGTCACATTTTCATATTTATTTTTATTTAAACTCTGCTATTAATTATTTTAATGTCTAATAGTATGCAGGTTGTAAATAATGGAGAAAGAGAAGAAAAAGCCCATATATTCTAAATAATTTAGATTTTCAAGGATAAGATTCTCTAGCTTAAGACTAACGAGGATTTTCTGAAGATCAAAGAGACTTAAATGCAATCTTATCAAAAGAACTGAATATAAGTAAAAAAGAAGGATCTCACGCTCAAAGATCTGGCCCAATGGCCAGATCGTAGATGCGAAAATACGGCTTTTGCTGCATTCCGCGGCTAGATTCTGGCTGTTGGGCCAGCGATTTTCTCTTCATCTTTCACACATTTTGGCCACTCTTTTCCTCCTATAAATACATGTTGGCCCAAAGTCCCATTACTCTAGTTTTGATGATGATTAACTCAGTAGTTATAGTACTAATGATCTTGTGTTTATATAGTTTCAGATTTACTATCAAGGTCTTAATAGGTGCTTAGCTTCAACAAAAGTTTTTTGGAGCTAACACATGTAGATTCAAGAGCTCGCGCGTCAAGATCGCATCTAGCACTCGGATGGAGTCAAGTTCTTTGGATCGTGTTTGGATCGAGTCGGCTTGAAGAAGGAGTTCTACAAGAAGACTTCAGTTTGTTTAGTTTTAGTTTGTGTTTAGATCATGTGTAAGATAGACTAGTGTTGATATGCTCAAGTTCACACACACACACACACACAAGTTCAATACGTTTGATTTTCGGCTTAACCGGTTTTGGATTTCAAATATATATATATATGGTTTTCATGAATAGATAGAATCAAAATAAGTTTACATGGTTTAATGTGTATTAGATTTCATCTATATACATCTATGCTTCATATAATTAGAAAAACTTATTTTAATGATTCTATTTCATGTATTTAGAGTTTTGTCATTAACAAAACTTATTTTGGATTTAATGTCAAAATATAGATATATCTTTTATATGTGTATTGGATTCTATCCATACACTCTATACTTCAAAATATTTAAAATATCTTATTTTTGTATTTATACAAGTTTGAGAAAATTCGGATTTCCATTTCAAAGTTTAGTTTTCGGAAAATACCGATTTTATGTTTAAGCTTAATTTTTATATCACAAAAATAGTTCAAATAGTTTGTAATATGTGTTGATTTTTTGTCACACATATTTTTCTTCAAATATTTATAAGAACTGATTTTTCTGAAATTTATAAGATTTTATGAGATTTTATAGATGTTAAAAATACCAAGTTTCAAGTCTTATATCCCAGCCTGAGCCTGCTGGCGGTCGACCGACCGTTGACCGAACTAGAACTCGGTCGACCTGTCAGTCGACCAATGTGCATAAGAACGTGCACAAGGCCTACCTATAAGGCCGATCGACCGGGCGGTCGACCGACTATAACTACCCAACTCTCGGGTAGTGATGGTCGACCGGCTGTCGACCGACAAGGCTGTGCCTTTAGGCTCGGTCGACCGGGCGGTCGACCGGTAGGCAAGTTTTGCCTGGGGTGGTTGATTGGGCAATCGACCAGTGGCTCAACGATTAAAAATATGACCGTTGGACGATCGACCGGCCGGTCGACCGGAAGGTCAAAAATGACCTTTTTTGGACCCCAACGGCTATAATTCTGAGAGCCTATAAATAGGGGTTCTCTTAAGCTGTTTTCATCAAAATTTCTCAAGAACTATTCTCATATCTTTTCAAGTGTTTAGAAGCAAGTTTCAAAGGAGTTTTTGAGCCAAAAAGACTTATCTTTTATTTGTTTTTAAAGTGTTGGAAAAATCAAAGAAAAGAGAGTCTTTGGGAAATTGGTTTTGAGCTTTCTTTACAAATCTATCTAGTATTTTTCCCAAATGTTTTTCTTTATTATTTTCTTTTCCAAACACTTTATTTTCTCACATTTGCGCTATCATCTCTAATCCTATCTATAGGATTTTGTTTTTGTGAAAAAATTGTTTGTGGTGTATTGTGATCACCAAGTGTTGTTTGGGATCATTGGATCATCAAGATTGTAATCTTTTCTTTGCTTTGTCTTTGTGCCTATCCCTCTTGTGTAGAGGCAATTGTGTTTGAGAGAGGAGTAGTGTACTCCAAGTGTAGTGTTATAATTCCTCAGTGGAGGTCCCTTTGTGGAAGGTCCTGTGTGGACATAGTGGAAATCCTTCTGTAAGAAGGCGGAGATATAGAGCAGTGGCTCGAACCTCGAAACATATCTTATTGTTTGCGTTTGATCCACTTTCTCTAAACTCTTTCTCTCTTATATTTTGCATTATTTTATATTGCTCATATTCATGTGATAGAAATAGTTTGTGTGTGCCCATACTTGTGTTGAACCAAGAGAGCTTCATATAGCACCTCAACTCTTATCTAGAGGAATCTTGAGGAGATAGTCCAGAGCCCTTCACCGAGAATTCGGCTACACTCTTTGATTACACATAGTGTGTTATAATTGAGTTTTAATTTCGTATCATTTGTCTTAGATTAGCTCGTATACCTATTCACCCCCTCTAGGTGTATTTCAATACCTCACCAGAGCAGAGGAGAACATACAGAGAAGAGAACTAGGCTTAGGGTTTTTATGTTTAAGGCTAAGATATTAATACTAGATAGTTAATCAAGTATAATTTTATTCTTATTTTACTTTCTTTTTGTTCTAGCTCAGTCTAGAAAAGAGAGAGAAGTAGAGTTGTAATTTGTAATTGAAGTGACATCAAGAAGGATTCAACCCTTGCAATTCAAATCTCGATCTTCGATATGTTGTGTTTATTCTATTCTCATTTTTGTTTTAATACTATTATGAGAAACTAAATCGATTTTCTGGGCTCACTAGTTTCTACCCGCTTCCCCTTTCTTTTGATCAATTTTGAGATGTCAGTTGAGTCATGTGAATGCTTTGAATCAAGTCATGCTATTAGCGAGTGTTCTTGAAAGCACAAGAGGATGGGTATTGAATTTTAACTTCCTATTTAAAAACACAACTTTTAAAACTCATTTTTATTCCTTTCTTATTCGCTTGATGGTTTAACATGCAGACTTAAAATTCGTGTTTAAAGAAGTTAAATTTTTCAAAACTTATCTTATTTGTTTTACTTGAACTCTTCTTAAACTCAAGGATAATCGATTGCCAATGATCCAATTAAGACACGACTCTTTCAAAAGGTAAGTATGTAGTGGTGTAGTAGACTAGAGAGCCTGAATTCTTTCTCCTTATAAAAAAACTCACTTTCTTCGCTCGAGTTTTCCATCGTTTCTTCGAACACACAATTCTCTTTTAAAAATTTCTTTTATTTTTCTTTCAACCAAACTCTCTAAACCAAACCATATTCTTTTCATTCTTTCTTTTATATTTTTCAAAATAGAGAATCATTACTTATTTTTGACAAAGTACCGAAACGCTTGCATCACATTTCTCCTCGTGAACACGACCCGTTATCCCTAGGCTACATGGTATACTTAAAACTAATCTCCACACACGGCTTCTCGCTTTTCACTTCTTTATTTCACGTGGTGCATTTGAGAGTATTCGGTTTCGACCGAACACCGATCTAACTCTCAAGCGATAGGATGAGTCTCAGTTTTCTAAGGCAGTGACTTGTCAGATTGCTCTCACAGGCCAGCATTTTTTTCCTATTATTTATTTATTTGTTTGCATTATATTATTAAAATAGATTAGTTGCAAAGTAAATTATTGCAATATTAGTTTTACTGATTAGTGTAATTTTCAGTAGACTTAGTTGCAGAAATTGTGTCAAAAATAATTTGTCTTAAAAAATAATTTTGTTTTCAAAATAATTGTCTTAAATAATAATTTTAGATTAGAAAGTTAGTGTATGAGTCATTCCTTGAAATCCCAGTTTAATTGGTGCTCAAGAAGATGTTCTAAAAGAAGGTTACATAATTAAGGACTGTTGCAAACATAAAATCTCCCACTTGATTTTCACTGATCTGACCAATAGGATTGGTTATTCTTGGGTTGATAAGCCTAATAATTTTTAAAAATTGAGTAAAACCCAACAATAGCCTCCAATAACAACCGTTATTTTTGAATTGCCGACTCATCCCGTGTGAATCCTTGCCTAAGATCTTTGAGTAGCTTATCTTATACTAATATAAGACAATAGTGCTTTCATGATCGGATTTTTTATTAAGGTGAAGAATATGTGATTTTTGAAAGTTTAATTAGTCGTATAGTTCCTGTTTCGCTTGTCCCTTGTATTTTTTTTAGCTATGTGATGCTTCATAATAGCTCTTTTAATATGTGACTGGGGTATTTATATTGTGAGAGATAATTTTAATTGTTCTTTTCTTCTATGTTAATTGTTCTTTTCTTTTCTGTTATTTCAATTAGTGTGGTGATGATTTTCCGCTGCGAATAATCGAACGGTCGATCTACACTACAAGCGAGAGTATGTGCTTGGTGTATAAGCGCTCAATAATCAATACAATCCAAAAAATAGATGGAGATAAGATATTTTTACGTGAAAACCCAATTTGAAAAGATTATGAGGAGGAGGAGGAAGATTCACTATAATACTCCAAGTTATAGGAATTACAGATAGCTAAGATGTAATGGAAGATGAGAGATTTCAATAGAAGCTTATGGCTGTAGAGGTCCTTCCCGACCAATCCCTTATCTTGCTGGATAAGAAGGTCTATTGATACTGTGCTGTTAGAGGCAGATGATGCGTTCGTGAGATCTGCGCAGCTGCACGATCTTCATGTGCGGATCTATTGTAACGATCGTGATTGATGGTGTGATGGTTGAGATTGCATGTTTATATATGTCCACCTTGAGCGTATGGTCGTTGCACGTCTTCAATGTGGGTGAGGAGAGGCGGCATGATTGTAGGCGGATATCTCAACGGTCGTTACTGGGAATCTCCGAGTGAAGTAGGGAATGAAGAACCGTGGAAAACTCTGAAGGGTAATGCCTCCGGCACCGGGGTGTGACTCTGGGATGGTTCTGGATGACGGAGCTCTGGAGGTTGACTTAGAGTTCAGGTTGAAGTGATTTTGAGAACAATAGATGCTCTCGAGAAGGTCCGATGCGGCAGAGGCAGTCGACCGCTTGCGAAAACTTCGAAAGGAATCTTGGTTGCTAGGATACGTATTAGCATCCTCTCTGGGATCAATTTTTGACCACTATAGATGCCCCTGCTTACCGAAGCCCGCCAGAGGGAGGTCAGAAGAGCAGAGTTGGTTGAGATCTCTGAATGCCTTGTGTTCTTCTGGATATTGGTGAAAGAAAGGATTTGGCTATTAATGTGAACCTTTGGAACTTCGCCTGAAGATTGCGTGGCTGGATGACAACTGGCGTGACAATTAACTGGATGGCATGAAATTTGTGACTGGCATCTTTTCAAACCCTGGCGCCATAATGACTGAGATTGTGTGGAAGGAGCAGTTGATATTGTGCAGATTTGGTTGACTGAGGATTTTAGGATGTAGACCGTATTTTTCATAGATGATGTGGGCTAATTTTTCAGAGATTGAAGATTTGAATTGGGGACACTTCGACTCCTCCTTCATCTATAAATAGGGTGGAGCCCTAGGGTTGAAATGGCTCATCTTCTTATGTAAAAAGTCCTTGCTTTCAAATTTTTGCTCTGGTCGGTTTTCATGTCATTCTTCTTCTTTGTTCGGTGAAGAAAGAGAGAGAGGATAGAGATAGAGGGAATGATTACCGAGCTCTTGCTGCTTGGGAGTCTGGTTGGCGCAAAATATCAGTCTTCGCGGTGAGCTTGTCACAAAACATCAATTTTCTCTACAAGGTTATGCTGCCAGGGAGGATAGGCTGGGCTTCCCTGACCTGGTTTGTTCATCTGATCTCCGATTGGATCAATCCAGCTCTCATCTCTCATCTCAATGTTCTTTCTTGGTTGCATGTATGAGAAAGGAGTGGGGTTTATCCGGCTAGTCATGGCAGTGGATTCGATTTGATCGCATCTTTTATGTATGGCAATCTTCACTATGGTCGAAAGCCAAGAGGGGAGTGCGGGTATATTACTCAGGTCGGGGACGGGATACCATCACCGGTTTGGGAACTTCTGTCTAAGGCTCGAGGTGTAGCATGTGGCTCAGACGTCTTCCTAAGAGTTCTCAGTATCATCCTGAGGAAAATTGGTGGAAGGTTGGCAGAGTTGCCTCATGGATACTATCGTGGACGCTTGCTCCCGGGAGATGTCCTTTGTGGAAACCTTTAGGACGTGGATGATCATAGCGGAAAGATTATCTGAACTTCTTTTCAAAAAATATTCACATGGGAATGTGACACAATCTTGTATTACTCATGTTAGATGTAATCAAATAATGTAATCGGAATGGAAAATTTTGGAATAAATGTTTGTATTTGGAATGAAATTTCTGTATAAATCTTGCTTGATTTATTTTACCATCTGTTTTTTTTTGGGAATTGATTGTGTCTCCTCGGAGTGCTTGACTTTGACTCGGGGATATTTGACTTGGAACGTAGATGATTTGGTTTGTTGTATTCCCGAGTGGGGTAGTCTCATCAACGGTACCTGTAAGTTTATCCTCCAAGTAAGGAAAATCTCAGCTGCGAAGTTGGGACTCCGAGTGGAGAAAATCCCTGCTACGGAGGGAGGATCACACGTGCTTCCGAGTGGGAGAAATCCCAGCAACAGAACAGCGAAGCTGAGACTCTGGGAGGGAGAAATTCCTGCAACAGAACTCGAACTCCGAGTGGGATAAATCCCACATTGGACTAACATGGATGTATGTAGGCGAACAATTGTCACTGCCTCCTAGTGGGAGAAATCCCATCCCGGGACGTACAAAATAGGGGGTCAGTAGTAAGGTGCACATACAAGCATGCAATGTAACATTCTTAAACACAACATTAGATGCATAATAATAAGGGAAAATCAGATTGTATTTACACAACTTCTACTACTATGAGACTAGTATGTTGGGATAATCCAAACAAGAAAACTCTCTTAAATATACCTTGTGTTCCCTATGTTGATCGTGTATACATAATTCGAGTTGTCCCAAATGAGCATTTAAATTTCAAGCATGTGTAAACCTGAATTAAGATGTTACCTAACATTTCCTTCCTCTGGAGAGCGCTCGACCCATAGCCACTCGGGACTAGTACTTCATGGGGATAATCCAAAAAAGAAACCCTTATATATACACCATATGTCACGATTAACCATGGTCCTGGAAGACCTACAAAAAAAGGTCTAAAGTGGGAATGTCACCCAATGACAGATTGTATGCATCTACTCTGAGTTGGGGCCCTAAATAAATTAGAGTGATGATCTGGTAGCTCTTAGTGGGTGTAAACCTAGCAGTGGAGTTGACCTCCGTGTGGGAAAATCTCACAATGGAGTTGTCTCCCGAGTAGGAGAAATCATAGCATCCAAATATGGATGGAAGGACCCCGGAGGAGGGAAACTACCAGAGGTTCGTCTGCCCGTAGGCTCAGATGAGGGGAGCCTATAGGCTAGTGTTTGTATTCCGAGTGATGAAAATCCCATCAACGGAACGTCAAAAGGGGGATCTAAGAGGAAAAACTCCCTGCATCAGAGTAGGGGACTCCGAGTGGGAAATTTCACAGCGAAGGGTTTCAACTCTCTAAGATACCCGAAAGAGTGAGGCATGCCTGTGTTGTTAGTGAGGTATGCAACTCAATCCTCCGAGTGGAGAAAATCCTATCAGTGGAGAACTGACTCCCAGTAGGGGAATCCTATCAGCGGAGATTTCTTGACCGCCTCTGAGTGGGGAAAATCCTATCATCGGCCGTGTGGATTGGACGGTTGGCACCGGTTAGATGGACTGTATTGGTTGGATGTACTGTACTAGTTGGATGTATCACGTTGGTGGGATGTGATGCAATGGTGCAATAGTTAGGAGTATAAAACAATATTTATTCATAATCAGGAATGGAATACATGGAATTGGAAAAAAAATACGCCATGTTTGTCTGGACTTGTGTGGCCAACCGATCACATTATACTGGGTGATCAAATACTGTGGCTAGGAAGGCTGTGGGTGTGATTGTCCGTAAGCTGCTTTGGGAGTGAGAACATATTGTTTGAGGAGGCTCTGTTGGATGAGCTCTTCCAAGTACCTTCGGAGAGCCCAACAGTGGACGATTTGGTGGTGAGGCAACTTGGCCTCCTTGATCTGCTTCTAGATCAACTTGTCGAGGGCATAGAGACTGGAAGACCTGTTATTCTCGGGGTCACCCTCCGTTTGTGCAGAGTTATTCTGGAGGGTTGCGACTTGGGCCTGGAGCTGTTTGTTGAGCCACCTCAATGCCTCCTGCTCACAAATGACATACTCGTGGTCGAGAGCCGCCCGTTCCCGATCGTGATCTAATTGGATTTGTTGTTCCTTCATCTGCTTTTTTATGTTAGCGAGCATCTGAAGGAGCTAATCTGCGTGCCGCTGCATTGGTTGAACACTGGCAGTTGCTCTCCGAGGGGAGGAGGAGCCAATGTTCTTATTGGTATGCGACTGCTCGTTGGATGGTGAAAGAGTCGTGCCCCCAGCAGTTGCGATGGCCTTACCTTTGGAGGTTGCACCATTGACGACTCGCTTTCTTGAGCCATGTTTGATCTGGAAGAGGCTTTTTGATCAGGTTTTTGGGGAGGGATCTTGAGTGCAAAGCTCAGATCTCAATGAAAGAGTTTGTGATGGGGATTTTTCGCTGCAAATAATCGAACGATCGATCCATAGCATAAGAGAGAGGTATGGGTTTGGTGTATAAGCGCTCAATAATCAACACAACCTAGAAAATAGACGGAGATAAGATATTTTTACGTGAAAGCCCAATTTGAGAAAACCGCGAAAGGAGGAGAAAGATTCACTATAATACTCCAATTTACAGGAATTACAGGTACTTAGGATGAATGGAAGACTTGATGTTTCAATAGAAGCTTATGACTGTAGAGGTTCGCCGCCTCCAGCCCCTATCTTGCTGGAGAAGGAGTTCTATTTATACTGTGCTGTTGGAGGCGGATGAGCTGCTTGTGTGATCTGCGTAGCTGCACGATCTTCATGTGCGAATTTGTTGTGACGATCGTGATTGATGGCGTGATGATTGAGATTGCATGTAGAGAATTTCATTACTGTCCACCTTGAGTGCATGGGCATTGCACGTCTTCAACATGGGTGAGGAGAGGCGACATAATTATAGGCGGAGATCTTTGTGGCCGTTAGTGAGAATCTCTAGGTGAAGTAGGGGATGTAGAACTGTGGAAAACTCTGAAGGGTAATGCCTCCGGCATGGGGTTGTCACTCTGTAACACCCCGCCCCACCGGGTACGGAAACACTACTGCCATATATATACGCAGAGTAAAATACCCGTACGTATACACACTATGCATATCAGTACAGTCAAGAATCAGAGTACGGAAGCATAGTAGTAATATGTATTCCAACATTACGGTCTAAGTACATTGTTATCACAATACATGATCCAATATGACAGGAATATTACATCAACATACAAAATGTGATTTACAAGAGATTTACATGGGCCAGAAGTGGTAGATGCTCTCGAGCAGGAAGGAGGAATCTCAAAAAGTCAGATAGGGAAGATGGGTCTGGAGAACCATCTGATACATTCCTAAGATTTTACCAGGTTCCGATTCTGGGACTTGCTACGCTTCTACTGTGCACTCCGATCAGCAACAGAATCTTCACCAATGTCCAAGCTCTGGGATCTGGACATGCAGATTCAGGGTTGTCAGAATGCAACCCAACGAGTACATAAAAGCCAAGTGGCCTGGTCAAGTAAGCATACGTGTACAAGAATATCAGTGGATCGTGTATTCCAGCAAACATGCAGGTGATAACAATAAATGTAAATGAAATATATTTATCTAAGCATGTATCAACTGTATATGTTATATAAAAAATGTAAATGGAGACAAACCAATTGTATAAACTTAATCTTCGGGTCTATGAGATTAATACGTCAAGGGAATAATTCAAACAAGAAAACCTTCATCTATATATCATATACCTCACTTCACCATCCACAGAGCACATACAACTAGTGCTGCTGAGAGTTGGTATATCCGTAGTGTTATCATGCCATGTCTGTTGAATCATGATCAATACTGGAGTCAAGTCAGTAGTATGTTTATTATTATTTTTAGGACTCGTCCTACTCTGATGTCTAGGTATGTGCCCTAGCGTCCTAGTTCACACACATCCACATAGGAGTAGTACAAGGTTGGCTATTAAAAACTGATAGGATAGTTAATGAACCATGTTTATAGTGGGCCTCGTGTATGCCTGGGACAACGACCTCAAGAGTATTTGGGTCTGGCCCCCAGAACCGGCCGCTAAGTCAAAGGTTCTTATTTGTATGCCCTTAAAACAGGAATGAAATCAGGATAGGGGTGCCAGTACACCCCACCGGTCTCCTGTGGCCTCAGGTGGATCCGGAACAGGAGTTGCGCAAACTGCTATAAACACGTACACATATTGAAAGCCACCAGTTTCCCCGCCCTAACGTAAGTTGTATTTTTATTATATATGTTCATGATTATTTCCAGATGGGCTTCACGATACTGATTTATGAAGAAAACAGTAACAAGGGAGATGTGGGATTCTAGAGGTGGTCCCCGTGGATATTTTGTCCCGCGTGTCAGTTAGTTCCATACACCATATGATCAGTAACCGTAGATCAGTATATCCTTGTCCGGTGATTCAGTAATACAGTAATCAGGACTTCAGTATTATCCCCGTAAAAGCAATATCTGTGAATCTTGTATTTTAATCTGTCAGATTCACGATACCAAATCAAGAGTAAATCAGGAGTATTTGTTCTGAATCAGAAACCATCGTACCATATCAGGTGATAATACCAAGTCTGGTGTACAGTCAGATGTAAATGATACTGTCTAGTCAAGTCAGTAGTGTATTAGTATTTAATGTCAATATCAATAATCAGTTATAATACAATATGCGGAATAGCAAATGTCAGATAGGTTGCAAGCATCCAATGTATTTCAGAAATATATCATATTAGATATTTCAAACTCTTCACAACCATAAATATATGATAAAGCAGTGTTACGGCTAAGCGCACAAACAAGCGATGCAAGCAGTGCTGGAGGCACAAACAGCGAATAGTGTTTAGTCACTAAAGCGCTCGGCGGAGCTACAAGAATGACTCGGCTTAGACTGGGAGTCAAATATCCGGCAGAGTTTCACTTAAGCAAATCTAGTGATAAAGCGCTGAGCGCTCAGTATGCCAATCAGGAGAAGCCAAAAGATCGCGAACGGTCTAAGCGCACCCCTTTTCAGAAAGTTGTCATAAAAAAACAATAGATCTAATAAGGCCAGAAGGCCAACTGAATATCTGTATAAAATGACGTTAGTACACTCAAACATATAAAAAACAAACAACCGCGCTGGGCGCTAAAAGAGAGACCATAAGGTTTAAGCACATTCCCTTTCAGGAAGTGGGGATAAAAGAGACCGGAAGGTCTAATAGGACCAAAAGGCCAAGTAGGTACTTACAAAAGATGTTAGTACCAAAATATACAAAAAATACAGATAATTCCTAAAAATACAAATAATTCCAGAAAATACAGGAAATTCCTAAAAATACCCAAAAAATTCCTAATTACTAAAAAAATTTCTAAAAATACACCGATAATTTCTAAACACAGAAAATTCCTAAAAATATATAGGTAAATTCTAAAATCCAGGAAATTTCCTAAAAATATACAGAGAATTTCTAAAATATATAAAAATCCTAAAAATACACTATTAATTTCTAAAAATTATAGAAAAATTTCAAAAATGTTCAGAATATCAAATATTCATGCACATGTACAAATATACGTGTACAAATATGTATGTGTACATATGCATTAAGGATAGAGTACTCGCCTATATCAAGAATACCCGATACCACGTACACGTGTGCATGTGCAGGGAAGAGTGTGTGGGGATGTGTGTGAAGCCCAGGTGGGCTAGCCGTGAGTTATAAAGGGAGAAGGAGAGATAAAGTGGAGGGGAAGAGAGAGAAACTAGAGAGAGAAAATGGGATTTTAGGGTTTTGGAGGAGAGAAAGGGATTTTGGAGATGTGGTTGGTGGTGTAAGGTGGTGGGAGGGAAGGGAGGGGGAGGAATGCTGGAGGCTTGGTGTAGGAGAGAGAGAGAGGGAGAAATCTAGGGAGAGAAAGTGAAAGAAGGAGATAGAAAGTGGGTTTTTAGGGTTTTAGAGAAAGAAAAGGAGATTGGGGTTTTGGATGGTGGAGTATGGTGGAGGAGAGGGTTATGAGTGGCGGTGAAGCTGCGGCCTTGGGGAGGAAGAGGGTTTAGAGAGAGAAAGTAGAGAGAGAAAAAAAGGAGAGAGAAAGTGATATTTTGGACATTTTTAGAGAGAGAATGAGATGGAAAAATTAGGGGAAGGTGTGACTGGCTTCGGGAAAATGAGGAGATGTTATTGTGGTGGTGGAGTGGTTGTAAGAGGTGGTGATAGGGTGTAATGATTTTCAGAGAATTTTTTGAAAGATTTTTAGTGATTTTTCTAGAGAGAAAGATGGGAGGTGTAAGGAAGGGACCGACCATCTTAGGGCAGAGGGAGAGAACGGTTAAGAGAGAAGGTGAGAGGCTTACATGAGAAGCCAAGCCATTTGGCTTCATGAAGAAGAAAAAAGAAGAAGAAACTTCTAGAAAAATGGAATAAAAGAAAAGGAAAAAGAAAAGGAGGGGAAAATGGAAATGTAAATATGAAATTGTTAGGGGTTATGTGCAAATGTCACTTAAGAAAATAGTATAAAAATAAAATGAAGAAAATTGAAAAGAAATGAATTTAGAGGAGAAAGAAAAAGAAAATAGAAGGAGAGAGAAAATATTTAATTAAATAATAATTAAAAAAGAAAATATTTTGAAATTTCTAGGGTAGAGTCCACACCTATTCCAGAGTCTCGTGTAAAAATTTCAGCTTAAATGGAAGAAAAAACATACATGAAAAGATATGTATAAGTTCGAACATCAAAAATCGTAGAAGGATACATATTCTGGAATCAGGGTGTTACACACTCAAAGATGACTCTGGATCACGGAGCTCTGGCGGTTGACTTAGAGTTGAAGTTGAAGTGATTCTAGGAACCTAATTTTAAATTTATCCTAAGAAAGTCAACGTTTTCTTTTCATCAGAAATTCTAACATCTTGGCGAGGCAAACATATATAAAGTTGATGGAGTCTGTTAAGGATTCAAGAGGCACTTAGCATGTGTTTTCTTCTATACATGTATTTGGAGAGCACAAGTATTATTTCCCATCATTTCTTGCTTCCGTGATGAACGTTATAACTTTTAAGCCCATCGAAATTTGACATCATTATATATTGTGAGGAGGTTCAAAGGTTCATTGCTCAGTAATACAGTTTTGAATTAATCACAATGCTAAATTAGGAAGAAACATACGTCTAGTTTGCGACCACACATATTCTATTTCAACAGAACTAGCTCAACTGATAGTAATTGCAACTATTCTTCGATTCGGGGGGAATTAATTTCAAATGGGGGTATAACTGGTTTTTTATAAATAAATTGGGTGTGTAGAATATAAGGGTATTTAGGGTAATTTTTGGGGTCTATTTTCTAATTTATTAGGTCTACTAACTAATAGATTTTCTTATCACTTCTTTGGGTTTAATAACCGCACTCGCTGAGATAGTTTCAGAGGACGAGTCCTATGAAATTCATCAGTGGATGGCACCCCAAATTCTTTTTTTATTTCAAAAAAGATATGTAATGTGACAGTATATATCAGAGCCTAGGTTACACACCTGGTGTGGGTAACCACCTGGGTCAATACTCGGCTCTTACCAACAGTACAATCAGGGTCAGATTAACTGATCTGTATCTGAATTTGGGCATTCCAGCAACGAGTACAAGAATACCATGACCTTGACAATTCATTTCTTGACTCTGTTCTCTGACTTCCTTTCAATTGTCCACCAGAATATCCGATTTCCTTCTCATTTTCCTTGCATCGTCTTGCTTCCCATCCGTTAGGATTCGTTTACTATCATACTTCTCCATCCCGAGTTCCGTATAGATAGCAGAGTGCGCAGCGGAGGTGTCGTGGATCTGTCACCTTTAGGCATTAGGGGTTGGAAGTCTTGTTCTCACACCTAAATGGAAATTGCGAGGACGCAATTTTGTAAGGTGGGGAGAAATGTAACCCCCTGATCCCCGGTATACGTATTACCGTATCTGTACGCGATACGACGTACAAAATTGATTTGACCTCCGTGGTAGGTCGATTGAGCCAATTTCAGTTTCAAAAATCATTTCCTAATATTTTAGATTTTTCAGGATTTTCTAGAATTTTTCTAGATTATTTTGGAAAATCTCCGTAGTCGGTGTCGACCGATACCGATAACCGGCTTTACGATTTTTCTTTTACAAACGGAGTTATATTTTGAGAATTCGCTTTCACCATGTGCCTTAGAATCGTATTATTTACGTTCGGGTATTTTTGGGGATTTTTCTGATTTTATCGAAAATCCGGCAAAACCGGTGTCGCGCGTATCGGCGACAGCTTCCGGGATTTTTAATTTGCAAACCGGATCGAGTTTCTACAAACCGTCTTCATCTTACGTCTCAGGCTAATATTCTCTATTTTCTGTAATTTTTGGGCACCGTTCGGAGCTAGTCGAATGTTGGGATAAATGAAATAATATTATTTTAATCATTAATCTTCTTTTCTTTTTCTTTTCTTTTTCTTTCCCTTCTCCCTCTTTCCAGCGACTTCTCCCCCACCGCCTTAACCATCTCCCACCGACATTCCCTCTCTCTAAATCTCTCCCTCTCTCTCTTAATTACAAATTTCCTCTCTCTCCTAACTCTCTCTAAAACACTCTCTCTCTCTCTCTAAAACCCTTCTCTTCTCACTCTCTCTTCCCTCTCTCTCTCTCTCTTTCTCTCTCTCTCTGCTGTGCAGACCCAAAGGGGTAGGCCGAACCATCGCCGCAGCCCGGCCTCCGCCGGCCACCGCCGGCGGCCGCGACCCAGGTCGCGCCCCGGCCGGCGCCTCCCCCGGCCGGCACCACCTCCTCCTCCTCCTCCCTTTCTTCTTCTCCTTCTTCCTCTTTTCTTTTCTTTTTTTTTTCCTTTTCTTTCTCTGTTTCTTTCCTTCCCTCTCTTTGCGTTTCTCTTCATCACTCTCTCTCTCTCATTCTCTCTTGGCCGGAGTGACCGTCGCCGGCGGCCGGGACCGCCGCCGGCGGCCAGGCAGCGCCGCTGGCCAGCCCAGCTGGCCGGCTGGCTGAGGAAGGCGGCAGCAGCAAGCTGCTGCTGCCCCCTTTGTTTTGTGTGGGTTTGGTTTTACCCAAACCCATTAACCCAATAGGGTTAATTAGAAACCCAATAGGCCCGAAACCCGACCCGTTACCCATTAGCCCGTACCCAATAACTTAAGTTGTGGGTTTGGATATTGGATCCAAACCCGACCCGCGGGCGACCCGAACCCGCTAAGGTAATTTTCAGAAACCCCCTGTTGTGATTCATTATTTGCATTTCAATATTTTATTACATATTTAACCCTATTTGTTATGATTTAGTATTCGGGCGATATCGGGAGCATCCGGACTCCGATTTGGACGATTCTGGATCCGTTGCGATCATGGAAAGAGAGCTACCTTCACATAGCTAGTTTGTGAGTGTTTTCTTTTTCTAAATTTTATTTATTTATTCATGTTGATTAAAGTCGTGAATGATTGCTATAGTTACGAAACCGTAATTATGGGTTAAATACTAGAACTGTTAAATTCTTAACTTAACCCGAGAAATGGCATGTGTTATAAACCTAGACATTTATCAGGATGATCAATTAAAGAATCACTAGACACGTCACTGCATGGATAACTAGCATGGTTCCACACTAATGCTACATGGACACGAAGACACGCGTACTTCATTATGCGGGATCTGGTCACTACTGTACTGTCACCCTGACCGACCCACTGGTACACTAAACACCGTAGGGCATGTCGACATCGGTTACACCTCTCACCCTTACCACGATACTGAGATTCATGTACACGGATACGCATAGATATTACACTGGTACACGGCTAGACCATGCACGGACTACCACATTTCATATTATGTCATGTTTACATATTACTGTTATACCTGCATATCATATTTACATATTACTGTTACACCTGCATGTCATGTTTACATATTACTATTACACATACATGTCATATTTACATATCACTGTTATGCATGTATGATTTCTTTATTCTTGTCATATGGATCCCCATTTCAATTACCTGTATTATTGTTCCATGTTATCGGATACATGTTATATGCTTGTTTCCCGTTATTGATATTGTGAATCCCGTTACTGGATACATGTTCCCGTTACTGATATGGATGTTCCCGATACTGGACATGAGAGCCGTTGATATGCGATATGTGGGGATCCCACATCTATTGTTCCCGTTTCCCGGTATATTGTTCATGTTATCTTGATCATGTTATATTGTTCCTGATTCCCGTGATATTGTTCTATGCTATCAACAGAGCTCAGGTCCAGTTATCATGTTACCCGTATCATGTACTGTATACTTGACATATCATATCATAAAGAGAACTTGGGTATGGGGAGACTTGACGGTTGACTAGATCATATCGGGTGGATGTTTGGATCCATTGTTTGTCCCACTGCAGGGGACGGGG
Source organism: Agave tequilana (assembly GCA_038442645.1). Lineage (NCBI taxonomy): Eukaryota > Viridiplantae > Streptophyta > Magnoliopsida > Asparagales > Asparagaceae > Agave > Agave tequilana. The sequence goes on from JAVJIF010014964.1 coordinate 103,518, forward strand.
TAGTGCTGGCTACCGTCTGTTATAGCTCATGAGCTCATGATTATTGTTTTAGCTCATTGAGATTCCCGTTACATGTTACAGCTCTAGCGGGCTGGCCCTGGTCTCAGCAGCCAGGGGTCTGTTTAAGGCCGTGATCCCGGGTATGCACGGGGTACACTCACCTGACTAGAGCTCCTCGACCAGTTGGTTTCCAAGTAACATAATAAAATGATATAAACAATAGTGACGTCGGGAACACTTGTTATTTGGTCACTCTCTCGTTTGGATAATGGTACCCGTAGGCCATGTCCGGATGAGTTCGACTGGAGTGCGGGCTCCAGTATGAACTGCCAGTGGTATGGGACACTGGAAGAGATTGATTAAAATAACAGGTGGTACTGATTGCTACTATTGTATAAATAACATGACTTGCTTGATACATGCTTACTACTTGTTACTGTTCCTTGCCTGATACATGTTTAGTTGTACTTGTTATTGTACCTGATCATTTCCGATATCATGTTACATGTTTATTTGTTACTTTACCCGATACATATTACACTTTCTGTAGTAGCATACTATTCATGCATATGTGCATATATTCTATTTTCTGTATACCTTGCATACATCATTATGGTTATGTAGCATATGCACATCTGCATGTTCACTACTATCACATCACCACTAGTATGTACACTCGTCACCACTAGATAACATTATATATTATATAACCTGATACGATTAGAGACATGACTGATGATAACCGGTTAGGTAGTGATGATATTAAAAGATAACATGTACGCTTACATGTTTATATATTTTCTTCTGCTTATGATATGCTTAGTATATGGTACACACCATCATGTTTTATAGTAGTATCATGCTTATAGTACTATAGTATATATTACTACATCCTTCATTTTACCACTCACTAGGTCGCTTTCTGACGACCCTGGGTTTGCATGCCCAGATTTGGAGATCCGAGTTACCGTTATAGCAGAGAGTTCTTTGGAGCCACATAGTAGATTCCTCATCGGGGCTATTCATAGGTACCTTGGTTATTTATTTCTGTTATCTTATTTGTCCCCATTTTTCATATCTGTTATGATCGTTGACCTCTTTCTGCAGGTATTCTTATACTTATCTCATGTGGACCCCAGGTAATTATGGAGGTTATTTATTGTACTGAGGCTTAGCGTACGTACGTGAGGGTTTTCCGCCCTGCGTATGTACGTCGCCATAACGTCTCCGTATCCTTGGGATCGGGGCGTTACAGTATACAACAATGTTACTCGTGATTAGGATGGAATTGGGTTGGATTGATTCTGGATCTTCTATATCTATCTATACCTGAACCCCAAAAGGTTTCAAGTTTAAGTTTTTGATCCAAACCAGATATTGTTGATGATCTATCACTGATCAAACAACAGAGGAACACCAAGTCGAACACTCGGCAGCGGAAGCGGAAGCGTAGAAGATCTACCACTAGTAAGCAATCACCACACAACTAAGGAACACAAGATTTAACGTGGTTCAGCAATGTGCCTACGTCCACGGGAAGGAGGGGAGAAATATTATTGAAGAAAATACAGGAGGTACAATAAGATCTCTCATAACTCTCAATGGTGAAATTCTAAAAAAAATTTTGAACACTTCTGAGGGGTTATATAGGCATCTGGGATGATCCTAGTCCAACACGAACTCAAATCAGCACCTCCTTAGAAAAATAGAAACTTGTATCCAAACCAAAAGAGGAGACATACCCATATTAGAAAACTGCCAAAAAATTGAATTCTTCTCCAATGAATATGAAGCACTCGAAATACGAACAATCTCTGCCTTGACTCATGTTCATTGAGTCCCTCCGTAGAAATTAACCTCTGCTTCATCGCCTTCCTTTCTCCCTCCTTTTGTGACTTCACATGGCTCCCTTCTAAGAGCTCGTTCGCCACTTTAACTTTGGAGAATATTG
>JAVJIF010014965.1:0-140323 GCA_038442645.1 Agave tequilana
AGGCCTCGAAATAATAAAAGAAAGAATTAAAGCTTAAGAGCCCAAAAGCACAGATCCAGCCCATATTTGAAGCCCAAGAGTAAAAGTGCAAATATCAATTGTCAAAGTGCAATTATGCAAGGGCTAAAGTTGCATTATTAAGATGAGGGAAGGATAGAATTCTACCCAACCCTAAACTCTTGCAGATGAGGATAAAAGCCAAGAGAGTGCAAAGATAAAAATTCAAAGAATTCGGATTCAGACTGTACACGTTTTAGTGTTTAAATCATAACTTTTGCTACAGTTATGAAAATCCGATGATTCAAGATGCTCCAGAAGAAGACTTGAAGACCTACAACTCTTATGTTGATCAAACTTTCCAATTCAATCCGTAGATAAGATAATTTCGGCGATCAACATGATAAGAAGTTGCAGGACAGATTTGAATTTCTATGGATAAGTGCCACAAGTCTGGAGATAAGATCTTTTTGGAGAGTTGTACTAGGACTCTACCTCCTTCTGCACCTATAAATATCCTACAGACACAGTCCAGAGAAGAGCCACAGGCCAAAGTTAGGTTTTTTAGGTTTTCTTTCCACCTCTGTATATTTTTTATTTTCTTTTTGTAAAAGCTGAGAGGAGATGATGTATTCATGGAGGAGAGATCTGCTTGTACTGATGGTGACAGTCTGTGTAAGTGTTATTTTTCCACCATTGTTTAATAATCAAATCAAGGCTTGTTTTATTTTATTCTTGTATTATTCTAGTTTTTTTTTTTCTTATTTTTAATCTTGTATCTACTTTCTTCTATTTGTTTTCTAATGTCTTGCCCACCATGAGATCCAACTGCTTCGAGAATACCTAGCCGAAGAAGGAACCTTGACGGCCCAATGGCGATGAACAGGTCTTCATAGCTTGTTTTTCATTTCGTAGAGTAGATTAAGAAGGCGGACGATCCATAAGCCGTGCTTGTACACCTTCCAAGAAGGGAAATCATCGCAACGGTTCAAACGGCAAGCAGACTAAAGAGATAAGTTTTCTTTCTTTTTCTTTTCTTTCTTTTTTGTAGATTAAATACAACTCATCTCCATATTCTTTTCTACCACCCATTGTAAATACCACCATCATAACTAATAAAAAGATAAAAACTTTAGAGAAACTTGCTTAACGCTTCCATCGCAGTCCCTCCCTGAGGATCACGACCCGCATAGCCTTGCTACCGCGATTAGTATTGAGCACCTCGCACACCTTTAATTCTCAGATCTAATATTCATATTTTGTGTGCAGGAAAACTCATCATTCGCGCGTGTGAACTCTTGGTTTGAGGTGCGGCTGTAAGTTCACCTAGAGGGGGGTGAATAGGTGATGGCTAATCTAATGGTCACTTATGAACAAATAATGCGGAATTAAAACTAAGATGACCAAATAAAACTTCTTTTAATTAACACTTATGTATAACACAAGAGTGTTGCCGAATTCCCCTTGCGAGGCTCTGGACAAGCTCCTCTAGATTCCCCTTGAATGGGTTGAGTGCCGCGCGTTGGCTCTCTTGGTTGAATACTAGTGTTACAACAATCCCAAGCAAGTATAGCAAATATGAGCACAAGCGAATATCATGCATATAAAGATAGACAATAATTGAATGCAAGATATAAATAAGAGACAGAGAGAGAGAGAAAGAGCAATCGCAAACACAAGGGTATGTTTCGAGGTTCGAGCACACTTACTCTACATCCCCGCCTTCGACACACGAAGGATTTCCACTATGCAAGATCCCAATGGATCTCTCCCCGGTGCCGCAACACCTACAAGCCCTTGGACTCTCTAGTCCTTTACACACCACAAGCCCACCGGCTCGTCGAGGCCCGCGCCTCAAGCTACAAGAGTTCGCACCCGAACCCTAAACAACCACGAGCACACTTGCCCGTCTCCTCAAAGTACAAGATGAAATCTTGGTGATCTAAACACTTGATCACCTACAAAAACTCTAACTACAACACACATATAGGATGATAGCTCAATGGATGCTCAAGTGTTTGTGTGAGAAAGCAAGGAAAGAAAGCTATGGAGGAAAACTCAAAGAATCACTTTTTACACTCTCTTGATAAAAACTCCCTTTAAGATGGGAAGTATTTGCTCTCTATTTTGTGGAGAAAACTCTTCTCAAAGTATCAGAAAACAGGCTCAAGAAGTCTCCAAAATCTTGTATTGAAAACAATGACAAAACCCCAATTTATAGGCTGCCAGAAACCTAGCCGTTGGGTTCTGTCAGTACAGTCGGTCGACCGAGTCGGTCGACCGCCAACGGTCAAAAATCCGACCGTTGGGGCTCTGCGGTCGACCGGCCCGGTCGACCGAATCTACCCATGAGCACCGCAGTCTCCAGCGGTCGACCGTCCCGGTCGACCGGCCACTGTGCTGCCAGACGTGCACAAGTCTGTGCACGTCGGTCGACCGCGAGATCGACCGCCATGGAGCGGTCGACCGACTCGGTCGACCGGAAAGGCCTGTCAGCCGTTCCAGGTCTGCACAGTTACGGATTTGAAAATAGGTCTTTTCACTCAATAAAAATCCCATAAATTCACAGTAAATCTAAAAATAGTTTTAATCACAATAAAAACTGTTTTTCTAAAAATATGTTTTTCTAAAACTTGTTTTTCCATAACTTCACAAAATACAAAAAAAAGATATTTGAGTTCATTTAAAGTATAGTGTGTATGGATATGATCCACTACACAATCATAATGATATATCTATGTTTTTGTCATTAAGCATATAACTTGGTTTTGGTTAAAGATGTGTATAATAGAAATACCAAAAACCAAAGTAGATATTTTGTCACAAAGAAAAAATCTTTTTCCAAAATAAAATTTCTTTTCTAACATAGAAATCTTTTATGAAAGCAATCCTATCAAGTTCTATCAAGAGTGTGTGTGTGATATAACTTGAGCAATCCACCAACTATTCTATCCTTTACATTTTATCTAAAATAAAAATACAAATCTTATACCTAGACACAAGTCTTCAACTTCTTGAAGTCTTCCCTTGAAGGCTTCTCATCTTCTTGACTTGGTCCAAGTGCAATCCACCGAGCTCATCTCTAGATGTGGTCTTGATGCATAGGCTCGTGAACCGGTGCTAGCTTCCACTTGACTTTAAATCCTTTGTTGAAGCTCCACACCTACTAAGATCTTGATATGAATCTGTCACTAATTAACACAAGATCATTAGTAATCATAACTTCATGAGTTGATCATCATCAAAACTAGAGTGATGGGCCTTTGGGCCAACAGCGGCCTCAGTAAGCTAGTGGGCTTGCGTGTGTACGGGACTAGGGAGTCCGAGGTCTTGTAGGTGATGCGGCACCGGGGAGAGATCCATTGGGATCTTTCATAGTGGAAATCCTTCGTGTGTCGAAGGCAGGGATGTAGAGCAAGTGTGCTCGAACCTCGAAACAAACCCTTTGTGTTTGCGATTGCTCACACTCTCTCTCTCTCATTGTCTCTTATTTTATCTTGCATTCTATTATTGTCTTTATCATTTACATGCTTGATATACATTGTGCTTAATTGTTACATACTTGCGTAGGATTGTTTGCTAACACTTGTATTCAACCAGAGAGCCACGCGGCACCTCAACTATTCAAGGGGAATCTAGAGGAGTTAGTCCAGGGCCCTTCACGGGGATTCGGCTACACTCTTGTGTTATACATAGTGTTTAGTGTAATAAGTTTAATTTGGTCATAAAAATTTTTTAATTCCGCATTATTTATCATTAAGTGACCTTTAGATTAGCTATCACCTATTCACCCCCCCTCTAGGTGATTTTACACTCACACAAGAGGGGTAGGCACTTAGCCAATACAAACAATCATCTCACACTTTGAGGGATTCCAACACAAGTCTCCACCTCTCACTAGAGGGAGCTAAACACAATCTTCACCTCTTACTAGAGGGAGCCAACAACCACTCTAAAATCAACCTCTACACAGAGGGGGATCACAAATAAAGGAGGGTTACAATCTTGGTGATCAAAAGACCACAAACTAATCCTTTCCCACAAAATAAAGATCCTAATAGATAGGATAGGATGATATGGCTCAAGTGTGGAAAACAAAGTGTTTTGAACAAAGAAAATCTCTTAGGAAATCTTCAAATAGATATAGAATATTTAGACCAAAACAAATTCCCAAAAAGTCTATTTTCTTTGAAATAAAAACACTTTGAAAACAAATGAAGATCAAATCTTTGAAGCTCTAAAACTCTTTTTAAAACTTGTAAAAACACTAGAGAAGCTCTGAATTTTTGGCTCTTAAAACTTACCAAAAATCAATTCAAATGGGGTATATATAACCTCCCAAAGAATCTGCCCGTCGGCAGCTGACTAGGCCCAGAATGGCCTACCGGTCGACCGGCCGATCGATCGCCAACGGTCAAATTTTTGACCGTTGAGCCTACCGGTCGACCGGGCCCTGAACCAAAGAGCAAGGGCTCTTTGGCCGGTCGACCGCCGCCGGTCGACCGGGGCAACTGAGAGTGGGTTGCCTTCAGTCGGTCAACCGCTCGGTCGACCGACCAACTGATACGGCCATGTGCACGTTCTTGTGCACGTCCGGTCGACCGTTCTGGTCGACCGGCTCCTGGTCCGTTCGACCGGTCGGTCGACCGTCAGAACCTGGCAGGCTGCAATCAGGAATTGAAAACTTGGGTTTTTATTTATCAAATAATCCTATAAAATCTCTAAAAATCCACAAAAATAGTTTCAGTATAATACTTTGACATACAAACATGTGTGAAAGAATTCACACATATTTCAAACAATTTGAACCATTTTTGTGTTATGAAAATTTTGGCGAAAACCAAAATCCTTATTTTCCAAAACTTGAATTTTTGAATTGAAAATCGTTTTGTCCAAAACTCATCCAAATACAAAAACATGATACTTAAACAACTTGAAGCATGTTGTATATGGATATAATCCAATATACATGAAATAGATATATTGTTGGCCCAAAGGCCTTTCACTCTAGTTTTGATGATGATTAACTCATGTAGTTATGTGTACTAATTATCTTGTGATTTTAGTTTCAGTTTATTAATCAAGATATTAGTTGGTGTTTAGCTTCAACAAGATGAATGGGAAGCTTGCACATGTTGATTCAAGAGCCCGCGCATCATAGATCATACATTGCACTTGCTTGGTGAATCACGGTTTGGACCGAGTCAACTTGGAGACGGCGCTCTACAAGAAGACTTAGGTATCCCTAATTTAGTTTGTGTTTAGAACCTAATTGTAAAGATTAGAATAGTATGATAATGCTCAAGTTCACAACACACACGTTTCATGTTTTGAATATTGGTTTTTTGGTTTTTCGGTTTTAGGTTTAACCGATTTTGGTTTGCATGAATAGATTTTTTATCAAAACAAGTTTACATGGTTTATGTATATTATATTTGTTCTATATACATGCATGCTTCAATTGTTTAGACAAACTTTGTTTGATAATCTATTCCATGTGTTTTATGTTTTGGTATTTACAACAAAACATATTTTTGGACTTAATGACAAAAATCATGATATATATATATGTTTCTTGTATATTGAATTTCTATTCATATACAATATGCTTCAAAGTGTTTAAATATCATATTTTTGTATCATGGATGAGTTTTAGACAATGTGTATTTTCTATTCAAAATACAAGGTTTTAGAAAATACGGTTTTGGTTTTTTTGCAAAATTTCTATGACACAAAAATAGTCAAATATGTTTGAAATTTGTGTTAGTATTTTTAACACAAGTTTGTATTTCAATATAAAATGATAAAACTATTTTTGTGGAATTTTAGAGATTTTGTGGGATTTATTATAATATTTTTCCCCAGATTTCAGACCTGATTTTTGTCTGCCAGGCTTGGCCGGTCGACTGGTACGGTCGACCGCACCAAAGAAGCCAGTCGACCGTTCCGGTCGACCGACGTGCACGGATACGTGCACGCTGGCTGACTCTGTATCCGGTCGACCGAAGCGGTCAACCGACGGAGAACTGTTGGCTCTCAGGAATTCTCGGTCGACCGAGGCGGTCGACCGTAGCCACAACGGTTCAGAATTTGACCGTTGGGCGGTCGACCGGGCCGGTCGACCGGAAGGCTATTTCTGGCAAATATTCTGTAAACGGCTAGTTTTCTAAATTGCCTATAAATACCCCATTTGAGAGAGTTTTTCTCTAAGAATTTTTGGGCTAAAATTTTCTATCTCTCTGGTGTTTTTGCTGAAAGAAAAAATAGGTTTTTGGATTCAAAGTGAACAATCTTTTGTGTTTTTGATTAGGGTTTGAAAAACCAAAGAAAAGGGATTTTGGAAAAGCTTTTGTTTGAACTTCTATATCTTGATTTCATTTGTTTCCCAAAGGTTTTTCTTTGAGTTGCTGGTTTCATATCCCTTGGTTTTCTCCACACTTGAGCTAAAAATCTACTATCTATATCTATAGGTTATTTGTGTGGAAGAAGAAGAAGTTGTTTGTGGTTGTTGTTGTGACCACCAAGTTGTAACCCAATCTTTTCTTAGCTTTGTGCTTTGGGTTGTATCCCTCTAGTTGAGAGGTGATCCTTGTATTGGTTGGTGATTGGGAGTTTGTTGTATTGGTTTATATATTTGCCTCAAGGAGGAGGTTGTGATTGTTGGAGTTTGCCTCAGGGAGGAGGTTGTAAAGAGAGGAGTGTTGGGTACTCCTTGTAAAGGGTCCTAGGTGGACGAGCTAGTGGAAATCCTTCGTGTGTCGAAGGGGGGGATGTAGAGCTGGGTGCTCGAACCTCGATAACATATCTTTGTGTTTGCGCTTGATCCATTGACTCTTGCTCTCTCTCTCTCTCTCTCTCTTTACTTTGTGCAAATTGTTATATCTTGTACTTGCTTGTGTGTGCATCATTGTTGTAATTGCAATTAGTTTTTAAATTCCGCATTAAGTTAACTAGATTAGCATTGTCACCTATTCACCTCCCCTCTAGGTGACTTTTCAATTGTATCAGAGCTAGCGCTCCTGATATTTAGGTTTAACCACCTAGGAGTGATCTTGGATTGCTAATCTTCATTTGCTTCTCATTTGCACTCATACTAGTTTGCTCTCATGGCTAGCCCTCCTATGTTTGACCATACTAGACTTGACTCTTGGAAAGTTAACATGACTAGATATTTAAAAACACTAGGTCATCTAGTTTATCAAGCCATCACCTTAGAAGCCCTCCCAAATACTAGTAAGCATAAGAAGGCCAATGCACTTGCACTTCAAACACTTAGAGCATCTTTTGATAATAATCTCTTACTTGTTTTTGATAGTTTTAACTCGGCTTTTGCAGTTTGGAGCGTCTTGACATCTCCGGAGCTTCCAAGGATCATCAACAATATGAGAAGATCTAGGAGAGATGTATCCGAAGAGCCCTGTTTCATGGCATATGGGAATGACTCCAATGAGGTACAATCGGACTCTCAAATACATGATAGCTCTTATTGCCATGGATGTTTTGAGGTTCAAAATTTAAATGTTGAACTTGCTTCTAAGCTTGAAAAATTCAAAAACATAACTCTTTGAAAGAAAAACATTTTGATTTACAAAAAGAAATGAAGGATTTATGCTCTATACTTTTGAAACCGTTTTGCAAGAGAAGGAAGAGATTACTAGTGAATGTGACTCACTAAGATCTCAACTAGACATTGCTTTAAAAGAAATTGAAGTTTTAAAAGGCAAAAATGATTGTGATGATATTTTGGAGCACAATGAGATTTTATCCTCAAGATTGGATTGTGTTTTTAAAGAAAACCTTACTTTGAAAATAAAATTGATTCAATTACAAAAGAATTGGATTTGGTTTTGATTAAAAATAAATCTTTGCAAAATGATATTGATATTCATGTTTGCCATGCTAGTGTAGCTTCTACTTCTTGCACACCTATTGCATGCTCCACTTTGTCTTCTAGCATAGAAAATGATATAAATAATTTGAAGAAAAGTGTTGATTGTTTGGGCTCCACTTTGAGCCATTGTGCCATGAATCACACACGTTTGGAAACCTTGATTCGCAAGAAACAAGTTCCAACCTTGCATGCACACCCATCTATGCATACACATGCTTCTCATGATCACCATCATCATATGTATGCTCACGTGTACACATGTACACATTGTGGTCGAAAAGGCCATCTTGCTAGATTTTGTTATGATCTTTTACATGTTAAAAATTTAGCAACTAATTTTGTTTGGGTTAGAAAAGATGTTAACCCCCGTGGACCCACGAGAAAATGGGTACCAAGATCCACCTCTTTGATGTTTGATGTAGGTGGAGGCTCTCGCATCACGTGAGAGTGGAGGTACCTTGAGGTGGATGCGTTCCGAGCTTGAATGAGAACTATTTGGATGCTTCACTCTCAAGGAGATTAGGTGGAGATGACCACCGTGTTTTGGAGAACTAGAGGTGCAACTTCATTGGTGTTGGTATCATTTCTAACTCCTAATGTTTTATTTGCATACTTTCCATGCTTTTCATTATAGCATGTTATGTTTTATTGTTCATTATGCTTGTGCTATGCTCATTAGACTAATGTTATACATGCTTAGTTATTTGAGCACCCATTTTCATATGGATCTATATTTAGTGTTCACACCTTGTTTAAACTAACATGTATGCCCTAAATCTAATGCACATACATTTGCATTATGACCATTTGGATGTTCATGATTATATGATGATTTGTTTTGATGACTCATGTTTTAGTATGATATTTGCCATGTTTATTAGACTTATGCTTTACATGATTAGTGGTTGAGACACCCATGTTTAGTATGGACCCATATTTGTGTTCTTTTTTATGTTTAGCTATCATGTTGATCATAGTTCTAATGCACATGTCTTTGTCATGCAAATCATATGGTGACTGTGATTCTTTTGTTTTAATAATTCATGTTTTTATGCTTCATGATTTGACTACCTGCTTGAATGATAGTTTTCATTAAGACTAGGATTTATACTTGTACAGCTAGTGAGTTACAAATAGACCTTTATATATGTTTGTGCTTAAAACGCTCATTTGTATTCACTTGATGTACTAGTATAGTCTAGTTTTGATGATTCTTGCATTTGACTTGTATTCATCATTTTACCTATTTTGTTTTAACTTTATGTATATGTCCATCTTGTCCAAACTATCATTTATACATATACATCCTTGAGCCACGTGCCTTCATGCATATACCTTTGTGGACTCATTGTGTTTAGGATATGTATGTATACTTTAGTTTGTACATGACATACATATGCCTTGAAGTTTAAATCGTTCGGATGAATTTCATGTTTGCTAAGCGATTTCACATGTATGATGAATCTCATATTTTTAAGATGATTTCAATTAGTGATTTCACATAAATTTCATGTTTTTAATTTTGAGCTTGATTGTCCATTTTCATGTTAATATGTTTCTCACAACACTTGTACACTCACTCTATTTATGTTTTCTCATGACTTAGTTTTCATGAGTACAAGTTATGCTATATGGATTTTGAGTGTTTTAGTGCCATGTGGTTTACATGTGTCTTCATTTTTTTGGATCTCATACTAGTTGATTCATATAACTAGTTATGATATTCTTCTTTGGTAGAGATTTTCAAACACTACATTTTCAAACCTAATTTTGAAAACTCCTACCATCTAAGGGTGGTTGGATGGGAGATCATGTTCATGTATGCTTTATAATGAAAATCATTTTTTAAACTTGCACATGATTGGGTGGTAGTGAATATGAGATATACACTTGATCTTATTGTTGTTTCAATTGGTATCATTGAATTCTTTCAATTGGTATCAATCTTGACATCCTTTTGTATACTCATATATGTTTTGTTGTTTTATATATATGTATGCATACACTTCATATAGTATCAATTTACAATTGGTATCTATTTCTTACATACATATATAGATGATTTATTTTGCTTCAAGATATATGCACAAATTTTGCTTATGATAAGCTTGATTTTTTAATGACCATCATTTTCAATTGATTTAATTTTCAATTGGTTTCTTTATACAAGCATTATCATTATCTTGCTTATGCTAAGCTTGAGCTTTAACATTATTTCAATTGACTTAGTCTTAAATTGGTATATTATTTCTAGCTTAAGCATATGTTTTAGTTGGTATTTCATAAGGGGGAGAAAACTCACATTTCAATTTTTCAATTGGGATTTAGTTTACCTTTGGCTTTGTTTCCCACTCCCTAACTTTATGAGAAAAAAATTGATTTAAGAATGATTATTGATTTTAATTGGTATCATATGCTTATAAAGATATATATCTTCAATTGGTATCAATGTGTTTTTCAATTGGTATCATGTGTTTTATTTTCAATATTTTTAATTTCAATTGGGATCATATTTGTTTTCAATGCCCCTCTTACTTTCAATTGGTAATTGGTAGGCATTTCTTAAATGTTTTTATGATCACTTTCTATTGATATCATAATGCACTTCTTTGACATTTTTTTTAATTGGTATCATTTTTGGTTTCACCCCTTGAAGTAGTTTGTTTATTCTTTGTTTCATATATTTAGGGGGAGAAGAATTCATATCTTTTTGTTTTTACCCCTTTGTTGATGATTGACAAAAAGGGGGAGAAGATTTATTGGAGTTGATATGCATGAGTTTTCAGTTTTATGTTCATTTCATCTCCATTGGTATTGGTATCAAGAGCATTATGAGTTTTGTTTTTATTAGTATCCATTGGTATCAAGAGCATGTTTTGGTAATTTAGTTGTTTTGTTAGAATTAGTTGTTTTGTTAGAATTGGAATCAATAGCATGTTTCATATGCATATTTATTTTATGTCAAGAACCTTGTTTATATGCATCTTATTATTTGTTTATTCCTATGCATGAGTTAAGGGGGAGCTTCTTTGAAGCTTTACTTTAATCCATGCATATATAACTCCATGAGTTTTGTCATCATCAAAAAGGGGAGATTGTTGGCCCAAAGGCCTTTCACTCTAGTTTTGATGATGATTAACTCATGTAGTTATGTGTACTAATTATCTTGTGATTTTAGTTTCAGTTTATTAATCAAGATATTAGTTGGTGTTTAGCTTCAACAAGATGAATTGGAAGCTTGCACATGTTGATTCAAGAGCCCGCGCATCATAGATCATACATTGCACTTGCTTGGTGAATCACGGTTTGGACCGAGTCAACTTGGAGACGGCGCTCTACAAGAAGACTTAGGTATCCCTAATTTAGTTTGTGTTTAGAACCTAATTGTAAAGATTAGAATAGTATGATAATGCTCAAGTTCACAACACACACGTTTCATATTTTGAATATTGTTTTTTGGTTTTTCGGTTTTAGGTTTAACCGATTTTGGTTTGCATGAATAGATTTTTTATCAAAACAAGTTTACATGGTTTATGTATATTAGATTTGTTCTATATACATGCATGCTTCAATTGTTTAGACAAACTTTGTTTGATAATCTATTCCATGTGTTTTATGTTTTGGTATTTACAACAAAACATATTTTTGGACTTAATGACAAAAATCATGATATATATATGTTTCTTGTATATTGAATTTCTATTCATATACAATATGCTTCAAAGTGTTTAAATATCATATTTTTGTATCATGGATGAGTTTTAGACAATGTGTATTTTCTATTCAAAATACAAGGTTTTAGAAAATACGGTTTTTGGTTTTTTGCAAAATTTCTATGACACAAAAATAGTCAAATATGTTTGAAATTTGTGTTAGGATTTTTAACACAAGTTTGTATTTCAATATAAAATGATAAAACTATTTTTGTGGAATTTTAGAGATTTTGTGGGATTTATTATAATATTTTTCCCCAGATTTCAGACCTGATTTTTGTCTGCCAGGCTTGGCCGGTCGACTGGTACGGTCGATCGCACCAAAGAAGCCAGTCGACCGTTCCGGTCGACCGACGTGCACGGATACGTGCACGCTGGCTGACTCTGTATCCGGTCGACCGAAGCGGTCGACCGACGGAGAACTGTTGGCTCTCAGGAATTCTCGGTCGACCGAGGCGGTCGACCGGTAGCCACAACGGTTCAGAATTTGACCGTTGGGCGGTCGACCGGGCCGGTCGACCGGAAGGCTATTTCTGGCAAATATTCTGTAAACGGCTAGTTTTCTAAATTGCCTATAAATACCCTATTTGAGAGAGTTTTTCTCTAAGAATTTTTGGGCTAAAATTTTCTATCTCTCTGGTGTTTTTGCTGAAAGAAAAAAAATAGGTTTTTGGATTCAAAGTGAACAATCTTTTGTGTTTTTGATTAGGGTTTGAAAAACCAAAGAAAAGGGATTTTGAGAAAAGCTTTTGTTTGAACTTCTATATCTTGATTTCATTTGTTTCCCAAAGGTTTTTCTTTGAGTTGCTGGTTTCATATCCCTTGGTTTTCTCCACACTTGAGCTAAAAATCTACTATCTATATCTATAGGTTATTTGTGTGGAAGAAGAAGAAGTTGTTTGTGGTTGTTGTTGTGACCACCAAGTTGTAACCCAATCTTTTCTTAGCTTTGTGCTTTGGGTTGTATCCCTCTAGTTGAGAGGTGATCCTTGTATTGGTTGGTGATTGGGAGTTTGTTGTATTGGTTTATATATTTGCCTCAAGGAGGAGGTTGTGATTGTTGGAGTTTGCCTCAGGGAGGAGGTTGTAAAGAGAGGAGTGTTGGGTACTCCTTGTAAAGGGTCCTAGGTGGACGAGCTAGTGGAAATCCTTCGTGTGTCGAAGGCGGGGATGTAGAGCTGGGTGCTCGAACCTCGATAACATATCTTTGTGTTTGCGCTTGATCCATTGACTCTTGCTCTCTCTCTCTCTCTTTACTTTGTGCAAATTGTTATATCCTGTACTTGCTTGTGTGTGCATCATTGTTGTAATTGCAATTAGTTTTTAAATTCCGCATTAAGTTAACTAGATTAGCATTGTCACCTATTCACCCCCCCTCTAGGTGACTTTTCATATATATCAATGTTTTTTACTTTAAATCCAAAAATACGTTTTGTTAAAATACCAAAGCACCAAACTCATGAAACGCGTGTGTGTTGTGAACTTGAGCATATCACACTATCTAATCTTTACAAATGGGATCTAAACTAAAAACTAAACACTATACCGAAGTCTTCTTGATGAACTCTATCTTCAAGTTGACTCGATCCAAACGTGATCCACCGAGCTTGAATGCTAGATATGAACTTTGACGCTCTGGCTCTTGAATCACCAGTGACAGCTCCAAAACAAACACCTTTGTTGAAGCTAATCACCTACTAATATCTTGATTAAGTATCTGAAACTAAACATCACAAGATTATTAGTAAACATAACTACATGCGTTAATCATTATCAAAACTATAGTGGAAGGCTTCTGGGCCAACACAAAGGACCTAATCCATCAATAGTACGACACCGCATCAATCTGATCGAAGAAGTCAAACCATAACGTGACCTACAGCGTAGGTTTAACCCAATAATGCAAGAAGCCATTTGAGTAAAAATACTCAAATTATTAGATAATGGGATCATTTATCCTATATCCGATAGTTAATGAGTTAGTTCTGTCTACGTTGTGTCCAAAAAGGTTGGTTTTATGGTGGTTATTAGAGGAACTGGCGTTAAAACTTTATTTATAACGTTAGTTTCTGAGAAATCGACGTTAAAACCCTCAATTAACGTCATTTTAAAATAGACATAAAATTTAATTTTTGATGTCGTTTTTGTTAAAAAAATGACATTAAATTTGGTGCCTTTTAATTTGTATATTGTTGTAGTGAATCCAAGTATTTCTAGAAATATTAGACCCATGTTGACGTGACACGTATTCTCCATCGATGATAGATACGTCAAATCTTTGGTGTCTTGATCACCGTATCATGATTTTTTAATAAATTTTGGCCTTAATTCGCTTTGAGGGACCTTGTTATAAAATTCAATTATATTAATTGAAGGAACTACTTTTATAAATTTGCATACGATCTATGGGGGCTTCTTGATGGTTTTAATCAGATGGACACGTGTGAGTCCCGCAGAAGTATCTGCAATTACGTGCGTGCGAGGCAAATAACGTACGTACATAGCAAACCAAATGCATATTTGGTTACATGTAACTAATGAACCACTGAGCTGGGGATTTAATATGACTTGCTTAGGAAATCAACTAATTAAAGTTCAAAATTGGAAACTTTCAGCATAAATAAATGAGAAAAATGTATATCAGCCGGCAGGCTGAGAGAACTCTCTCAGCCTGCGCTGACGTGGCTCAAATTGTCACCTCACTGACTCGCGGCACGCTTTTAGGTGACTGTTAAATTACCAAATACCCCTTATGAAAAGCAACTCCTTTGGTTCCCTTCCTTATTGTTTATTATTTTTTTCCCCTTTTTTTTTGCCGCTCTTTATAGGATATTTAAACACTTTAGACCAATGATTATTTAAAAATTATAAGGGAATAAAAAGCATATTTGTTTTTTAATAAACTGCGACCTCGGTCGCAGTCATGCATTGCAAACAAAACAACTTGGACCAGGACTACACTGCGACCAAGGTCGCATAAGACTACAGTGCAATCAGAAATAACTGCGACCTGCGTCGACACGGCGACCAAAGTCAAAAATATTACGGTGCAATCAACAACAGCTGCGACCCTAGACCGCACTGCGACCAAGGTCGCACTGGTAAGACTACAGTGCAATCAGAATAACTGCGACCCGGGTCGACACTGCGACCAAGGTCGCATAAGACTACAGTTCAAACAGAAACAACTGCGACACAAGTTTGATAAAAACATATTATTTTAAATACACTGCGACCTTGGTCGCAAGAGACTACAACTCTTATTCAAACATCTGCGACCCTATGTCGTCAGTATGTAAGGAAAAAAAAAACTAAGTTTCATATACTGCAACCTACGTCGCATTCGTCTACAATGAAAGGTAAAAATAAAAAAAAATTTATAAAGTCACACAGATCTGAACTGCGACACAGTAAAAATAGAAGTAAATAATAAAAACTTTCAAAAAATTTCTATAGTCGCACAGATCTGAACTGCGACAAAGTAAAAATAGAAGTAAATAATAAAAACTTTCAAAAAATTTCTAAAGTCGCACAGATCTGAACTGCAACACAGTAAAATAAAAGTAAATAATAAAAATTTTCAAAAAATTTCTAAAGTCGCACAGATCTGAACTGCGACCTCAGAAAACTGCGACCATGATTCGAAGATTTAAAATAAAATTAAAAAACATGAGACCTCAGAAAAAAATCTTGAAAAAATTTAAAACTATTAAATTACACAAACCCTAAAATTTTTTTAAAATATCATTTTTGTAGTACCTTTATCGACGGATGATTTCTTATGCGCCATCAGTTGCAAATATGTTTGTTAAAAATCGGATCAAATTTTTTGAACCAAAAGAACTAATTGGATCAGAACCGCCGGTTGAAATTTTAGAGCTGTAATTTTATTGGAAGAAAAAATTTTTACATAAGGTAAAAGTTGTGAGGGAGGGTATTTTCGAAAATACAATGTTGAGGTGACTGGCATTAAATTGGGCGGGATTTTACAGGATTTTATCCGCCAAAGATTTTACAGATGTGGGGCGGTGATTTTGCCACGCCCGCAGGCTGAGAAAACTCTCTCAGCCTGCCGGCTGAGGTACAGTAAGCCCTAAATAAATATAGATTGTCTAGGATATGCCATGAGTACATCAATACTTGGTTAAATCGGTCAATTATCAACAGTGATTATCCGTGTACGATCTAATCCAATCAGAATGAGGCGTTCTCTGGCATGTTGTTTCCTTATACGTAGACTACAAGTTATATTTGTGATGACGTATAGAAAATATGACATCAGCGAGTGTTACTGCATGTACGTAATTAATGATCATGCATGACGTGTAGAATTCTACACCATCTGCATGCAATACTTGTCATCGGCGGCAATCCCCTCTTCTATAAATGGGCAGCCCACGAGCTCTCCTTCTCTTCCAACTACAAAAAACCATTGATCTTGATCTCATATATTCTCTTCACACTACTTCTCAGTTCTCATGGCACCCATCACCATCATGTCCTCCTCCTCTCTTGCTAATAACTCCAAGTATTACAACTTGTCTTGTTGGTTTCTGTACTTTCTCTTCCTAATTTGTTGCAACTTGTCAGCTTCAATATTTGTCGCTGGCAACAGAGATGCACCTGCTTCCCTCGGCAACATTGGCAAGTACACCACCAAACTGTCAATTGGCACCCCTCCCGCTCAACTCACCGCCATGGTCGACCTGACCGGCGTGGTCACCTGGGTCCAATGCGCCAATGGTCAAGGCCCATCTTTCAACCCCGACAAGTCTTCCACTTACAAACACGCCTCCTGCTCT
Organism: Agave tequilana; assembly: GCA_038442645.1. Classification (NCBI taxonomy): domain Eukaryota; kingdom Viridiplantae; phylum Streptophyta; class Magnoliopsida; order Asparagales; family Asparagaceae; genus Agave; species Agave tequilana. Next base: position 16,404 of record JAVJIF010014965.1, read on the forward strand.
TCTACTACTTGTGAAAACCTCGAGGATCAGATTTGCTTGGGAAACGACTGGTGCGGCTACATCATAGGGCAGCCGGACGGCAGCAAAGCCACCGGAATTTCTCTACGGACGCCTTCAACATCACCACAACCACCAAAGGAGATGTTACTGTGCCTGAGATGGCGTTTGCTTGCGGTGCGCAGAATGCCGCCTTCATGGGAGAAAAGCCGGTGAGACTGGGCGTTTTTGATTTGACGACCCGGGCATCTACACAATTTGGGTATAAATACTCGCACTGCTTCGCCAGACAACGATCCATCAACGACGATGCTGATAGCCATTTGCAATTCGGCGATGATGCTCTAATAATGCTGGGAAATTCGACAAATCCTACTAGTACTCCGGTGGATAGCTGCACGTTAAGCAAGACCAAGGAGCTCTATACGATTACTCTTGAGGACATCAGCGTCGGACCGCAGAGACTGTACATTCATCCCGAGACTTTCGTGAGCAAGAAAGGGTGTGGAGTTGCTCTCGAATCAGCCTCGGCCGTCACATACTTGCCGAAGCCAGCATTGGACAGGCTGGTCACTACGACAAGGGCGTTGACACAGATGGGCAGTCGTATTAAGCCCAAGGACGACTTCTATCCTCTGTGTTACGAGGGCACCATAGCTGACTTGGCCAAGGATCCCTCCACCTTCCAAACCCTCACTCTTCACTTCAAAGGGGGGCTCGATGTGCTTCTCAAACCCTTGGATCTCTATGTTCCCGTTGACCCCAACACCGTCTGCTTGCTTTTATCGGACACCGATGATATCACCACCATCGGAGCTTATGCTCTCCAGGACAAGAACGTCGGCTATGACTTTAGCAGCCCCACCAGCAATATCGTCACCATTGAAGCCAAGACTTGTTAATTTTCATTCGTCATATTTCAGTATTAATTAGTTTACTCTATGTAGTCTGTATTAATTAGCCATGCTATTAGTATTATCATATTAATATTATGATATCATGTAATCAGTTATATGCATATTTGCAGGCACTCAATTAACTGTATATACTACAGCTTAATTTCAAGGTATTATTGTTTTGATCATGCAAGTGCCAGAGAAATTTCCATGCCCATGTGTTTATTTATGAGATATATTTGTTTATCTAATTGATCCGCCTTTTTTTTTCCTTTTCTTGTTGAGGATAATCCAGCTCTTTTCTTTTTCTTTTTGTTTATGACTGAAATCCCCATCTGATCAACCATTGAACATGTACTATGTGTGATTAGGGGAAAATGTCATTTAATTCTTACAAGGAAAAGAATCATATGATTCATATCAGAAAAGATAAAATTATTTAATTCTTTAGTTTATAACTAACTTGTGGGACAAGTTTGGTATGTTTAAATCTAATATTTATAAAATATAATGAGTACGTGCTATGTACAATAAAAAAAAGATAACAGAAGAATTAATGATGAAATATAATTAGAAATTTGTGCTAATTTAATTATAACTTCTAGTATAAATATTACATTATTTTGTAAAAAGTTGTGGTTTATATAAGAGCAAAAGACCATAAAGCAATAAAAAAATTAGCGGTAAATTGATGTTTATCTAAATTTAAGATTGACATAGCTAATAAAGAAAACATAAAAATAAAAAGTATTAACAAATTGATAGCTATTATGCACTAATCCAAAAAAAAAAAATAAGATATGACAAATATAATTGATAACATTATAGTTTTTGGATATTATTTTTTTCTCTAAATATCAATGTTCTATTATTATACTCTTTGAATTTTGGATTTTTTCTTTTTGGTGTGGGTAAATTTAAATTTTATAAGTTAATTTGACTATTTTTTGGTTACATGTAGAATTTACGGATTGATATTTAACTTCAATACTAGTGTAAATAAAATATTAATATTTTTCAATGGAAAAAAAATTGATAGGAATATTAACGGATAAGCCAAATGAATTCTTCTTGAATCTTGATTATAAGTAGGGCTAGTAGTGGTTGGATCGGTTTCTGATTTTCAATATTCATAACAGGACCTCTACATAAATCAGGTCAAAATTTTGACCCAAACACTATCCATGAGGAGGCATCGGGTTGGGGTAAGGGTAGGGTTTTGTCCACGTCAAGTTGTTAATGCCATTGGGACTTTGGGTGTGAGTTTACAAAAGATAAAATTGGAACCTAATCAATGTTCATCAGGTTCAGGCTGGATTCGATTTTAATTGGGTTTTGATTGGATACTATAAGAATAAATATTATTATGCACAATGATGAAGGTGTATATGTTAAAGAGTCAAAGCATATTGTTGGTATGTAGCAGTAAAATTGAAAGTGTTTGTTTGAAAAATTATAAAGGTGGAGAATAAATTTAAACTCATATATAAATCTAGAAAATACTATTACTTATTAATAAATATCATGAATCAAACTATAGCAAAGGCCTTGCTTTTGGTAAATTGCCACCATAACCCAAGTGCTTTCGATTATGTGCATACCGAGTCTGGGTTAATTTCAGAGTCGTCGAGTTCAAGTTGGTGTCGTTTCTTTTAAATCCATACCTACCCCATATAGATTCGGGTTAACTATGAGAAAATGGTTTAAAATACAAGTAAAAAGATATAAAGAGATATTTAGTTGAGATTTTAGGTGAGGTGTGACGTACGAATTGGCAAGTGCATCAATTGTTACAAGTAATAAAGTGATGAATTGAGTGTCGAACTACGAGGATTGATGATCTGTTGAGTACCAAACTAATTTATTATTGTTTTTTTAGAAGAATAGATTAAGATGTGTGTAGTGGTCAATTCCCAGCCTCCTCTAGATCGCGACACGCATCCATCCAGCCTGGTACCAATCACGCGACACGTGGCCGCTTCTAGAATCTCCAGAGGAGTTACTTCCAGAATCTACAATGGAGTTTTATTCCCATCCAAACTTCAAGCAGTTTAAAAGGTTATGTGATGGATAAAGAGTCAGTTACAAGCACTCCTATCTCCAGATCAAATCTTCATTTGAACCTGACCGTTACTACTCGGAAGAGGGTCAATCATGTTGACAGCTGGATGGATCCCACTGGATAAAGAAAAAAAGGTCCCCTTCTAATTTAATCTGGGTGTTTGGCTCTAACCACTTTAAAAATAAGCGGTTAAGATCGATAGATATTCAGATAGAGTAGAACTTTGTAATCTTATCCATATCCAAAGACACCCACTTATATAAATATGAGACTCACCTCCAACGGGGGGGATGATCAATCAACCTCAGAAACCCTAGCACATGAGATCAGATAGTCACCGCTGTAGTTTTCTTTGAATTATAGCGGAAACCTCTCTTTTTCTCCGTCATTTTTCCTTTCGAATTTCCACGTAGATCTGTGCGTTTACCTTAGTTTGATCTCTAAGATTCATCAATTTCTACAATTTAGTAGGTTGATAACCTACTATGTTTGTGCTTTCATTAAGATACTTTTGAGTCTATACTTGAAGATCTCTCCCACTTTCAAAACCACTCCTCAAAACAGCCTCGCATAGTGGACATGGCTCCACCAAGAAAAAATATCTCCCAAGCTACAGCCATTACCGTTGCCTTTTCGAAAGGGAAGGGGAAAGTCGTTGAAGTCGCCGAGCCTGCAAGTCATTATCCTAACCTATCTGATATCCACATCATTGAGGCTGAAGATTCTCAGTTTTCTTTCGCCTTGCCACAGAGGGTCCTTACAGCCGCATCCAAAGCTCGACATCGAAATGAGCAACTTATCCAGACACTTTCCAGTCTGTAGAAGTAGATAAAAGAGTAGCTAATAGAGATGCGTCGACTCCGCGAGGTAGCTGTGTTCAGAAACAGAGCATGCACTAAAAATTGTGATTTAAGAATTGATGCTAGTTATGTCCTTTAGAGAATGTGATTATTGTTGGCCCAAAGGCCCTCCACTCTAGTTTTGATGATGATTAACTTATGTAGTTATGTTTACTAATATTCTTGTGTTTTTAGTCTCAGATCATTAATCAAGATATTAGTTGGTGATTAGCTTCAACAAAGGAGTTTAGAAGCTTTTCACTGTGATTCCGGTGCCCGAGCTTCAAGATCTCTCATATTGCACTCGGTGGATCACGTTTGGGACTAAGCCGACTTGAAGATGGAAGATCATCAAGAAAACTTAGGTATCCTAGTTTAGCTTAGTGTGTTTTAGATCCATGTGTAAAGATAAAAATAGTTGATATGCTCAAGTGCACAATACACACACGTTTTGGTTTTGATATGTGTTTTCATGAGTAGTTGATCAAAACAAGTTTAAATTGGTTTATATTTTAGTACATGTTTTCTTTCTATACATGCATGCTCAAACTTCTTATACAAATTTATTTTGATTTTTCTATTCATGTTTGAAAAATGTTTGAAAAATACAAGTTTGATAAAATACAAGTGTTAGTTTTTGATAAAATTTGCAAGACACAAAAATGATTTAATATGTTGATATATGTCTTGAAATTTTTATCACAAGTTTGTTTATCAAAGTAAAATGATAAAACTATTTTTATGGAATGTTTAGAAGAGATAAAAGAATTTTCAAAATTATTTTTACCCAGTTTCTGACCCAGACTATGGCTGATAGGCCAGGTCGGTCAACCGCAGGGTCGACTGAACCAAGGACCGGTCGACCGTTGCGGTCGACTGACGTGCACAGCCGTGTGCACGTCTGGCAGACACAGATCCGATCGACCGGTCGGTCAACCGGACCAGAGAGCTTTGCTCTCTGTATCTGGGCGGTCGACCGGACCAGAGATTCATGCTCTCTGTATCTAGGCGGTCGACCGGGCGATCAACCGGATTGCTCCAATGATCAGATTTTTGACCGTTGGCGGTCGACCGGCCGGTCGACCGCAGGTCTGTCAGACTGACAGATCAGCCTAACGGCTAGTTTTCTTTTGGGGCTATAAATACCCCATCTCTTCATGGTTTTCACTAAGATTCTAAGAGCAAAATTTTCAGAGCTTTATTAGTGTTTTAAATAAGTTTTCAAAAGAGTTTAAGTGCCAAAAAGATCTATCTTTATTTTGTTTTAGGTTTTTGGAAAAATCAAAGAAAAGAGTATTTTGGGAGATTTGTGTTAGTTTTCATTTTCTATCTTTTACAAGAGTTTTTCCAAGTATTTTTCTTTGAGTTTTTGTTTTCTAAACACCTAGTTTTTCACAGTTGAGCTTATCATCTATCCTATTCTATTTATGATCTTTGTTTGTGGAAAAAGGAAAGAGTTTTGTGGTTGAAACATACCACTTGTTGTAAACCCTTGATTTTTTGTGTTGCTCCCTCTTTGGTAGAGGTTGAGGTTGTTGTATTGGGTTGGTGTTTGCTCCCTCTTCGGTAGAGGTGGAGATTTGTGTTTGCTCCCTCTTGTGCGAGGTGGAGCTTGGTGATTCTAACCCTCTTCGGTAGAGGTGTTGTGGTTGTTTAGCTACGGGCCTACCCCTCGGTTGTAAGGTGGTGTTTGAGAGAGGAGTTTGGTACTCCTAGAGTTGTAACAAATCCTTCTTGGTGGAGGTTCCCTTGGTGGGAGTTAGTGGATTGGAAGTCCTTCACGGTGGTGAAGGCGGGGATGTAGAGCTAGGGGGTCGAACCTCGAAACATATCTTTGTCTTTGCGTTTGATCCATTGACTCTCTAACTCTTTCTCTCTCATTTATTTGTGCAAAGCATCATTCATTCATTCATAACATACTTGCTTGCATTTGTGCCTTGCATATATTCATATTGATTATATTCATTACATGCTTGGCTTGCTTGTGTATGTGCCTCACTTACACTTAACCAACAAGAGCTTCACATAGCACCTCAACCCATATCTAAGGGAATCAAGAGGAGTTAGTCCAGAGCCCTTCACGAGGAATTCGGCTACACTTATTGTGTTGTATTAAGTGTGTTGCAAATTAGTTTTTAGCTTCCGCATTTAGCGCATTTAGTTTCTAGATTAGCACTAACACCTATTCACCCCCCATCTAGGTGTTTTTCAATTGGTATAAAAGCCTACGCTCCTGATACTTAGGCTTAACATCCTAGGAGTGAGATCTTTTGTTTGCTAATCTATTGTTTGCATTTACTTGTTTGCACACATATAGTTTATACCCATGGATTGCTTTTCACCTCCCATGTTCGATGTCTCTAACATTGACACATGGAAATATAGAATGTCCATGTACCTAAAAACCCTAGGTTTGCATGTTTTCCTTGCGGCTACCAAGAAATTCTATCTTGGTAATTGCATTCATATAGGGGCCAATGCACAAGCCCTTGAGGCTATTAGAAGCACACTAAATAAAGAATATCTTATGCTTGCTTCTAACTTTGATTCCGCATTTGCAGTGTGGAACATGTTGACAACCACAACCACCACCTCCAAGCTTCAAGTGCCAATCCAACCGGAGGAATCTAGTGGAGAATCCGAGTCTCAATGATTCATGGTCCAAGGGAATGACTCCCTTGAGGTACAATCGGAAACTCAACTAGATAATGATGATGTTAGTTCTTCTTGCAATGACTATGTTGATGCCCATGCTTTGAATGAAGAACTTTCTATTATTTGTGAAAAACTAATAGAAAACTATAATGTTTTGAAAAAGAAGACCATTGCTTTAAATAAAGAAAATGAAAAACTGTCTTCTAAACTTGACAAGGTTTTGCAAGAGAAGGTTGAGATTTATAATGAAAGAGATTCATTGAGATCTCAACTAGACCTTGCTCTAAAAGAAAATGAGTTTTTAAAATCTAAAAATGATTGTGAAACTCTTTTGAAGAAAAATGAAATTTGTCTTCAAAAGTTGATTTTGTTTTAAAAGAGAATGTTGCTTTGAAAAATAAAATAATTTCTATTTCAAATGATTTAGATGTTTGTTTAGAGAAAAATGAAGTTTTGCAAAATAGGATTGATGCACTTGTTTGCCATACTAGTGTAGTATCACACACTTCACCTATTGCATGCTCCACTTCTTCTTTGATTGAAAATGATATAAACTTAATTAAGAAGAAAATGGATTGTTTGGGCTCCTCTATGAGCCAATGTGCCATGAACCATACACATTTGGAATCCTAGGTTCGAAAGAAACAAGTTCCATCTATTATGCACGCACACCCTCCACGACATACACATGCTCCTCACGGACACCATCACACGTATGCTCATGTGTACACTTGTACACATTATGGACGTAAGGGCCACCTTGCTAAATTTTGTTATGATAGAATACATACTTCAAATTTAGCAAATAAATTTGTTTGGGTTAGAGAAGGTACTAACCCCCTTGGACCCAAAAAGATATGGGTACCAAAGACCACTCCTCTTGTTTATGATGTAGGTGTGGGCTCTCACATGACGTGAGAGTTGCCATACCTTGGAGTGGATGCGTTCCGAGCTTAAAGGTGATTATTTGGATGCATCACTTTCAAGGGATGTTTGGTGGGAGGACCACCTTGTTTTGGAGACATGGAGAGTTGCCTCATAGGTTTTGGTAACGGTCTCTTACTCCTTGTTCATATTGTTTACATGCTTTCATTTCATTGTTTATAGCATATTTTGTATGTTTTTAGATTATCATGTAAATACCATGTTTATTAGACCATTGACATACATGTATAGCCTTTGAGATACCCATGTTTAATATGGAATATTTATTTTAGTGTTTTCACCATTGTTTAGCTATCATGTTTATCATAGCTCTAATAACATGTGAATTTACATAATGATCATGTTTATGATTTTCATGTTGATTTATGTATCGTTTTATGTTTCATGTTTTGATTACATGTTTAGATGTTAGTTTTCATTAAAACTAGGTATATACTTATGCATATAGTGGGCCACAAATAAATTTTATATATATTTGTGCTTGATTGCTTATTTGTTCCCATTAGATGTGTTAGTATAGTCTAGTTTTGATGATTCATGCATTTTAAACTTGTATTCCTATTTTTGGATTTGTTTTATGATTATGAGTTTTCATTTCATGTATATGTCTATCTTATCCAAACTATTAATTATACATATACATCCTTTGAGCCACGTGCCTTCATGCATATATTTTTGTGGACTCGTTGTGTTTGGATATGTATGTATATTTTAGTTTGTACATGACATACATATACCTTGAAGATTAAATAGTTTTAATGATTTTCATATTTTCATGTTTCAAGGAATATTGAGCTTAATTGAATATCCTTCATGATTATGATCTTCACATTTTTAATTATGCACTCACCTTTCATGTTTACTCACGTTTTTGTTTTCATGAGTCATTATATGCTTCATTGACTTGAGTGTTGAATAACATGTGAATTTTATATTTTATGAAAAATAATTTGTTTTTATTCCTTGCTTGAAGGATTTCGTACTAGTTAACAAAATTTTTCATTTTAACTAGTTCGTATTCTTCGTTGTGATATGAGGTATACACTTACTATGATTGTTGTTTCAATTGGTATCATTGAATTCTTTCAATTGTTATCAATTTTGATTTTCTTGTATACTCATATGTGTCTATGTATGTATGCCTTCAATTCCAATGGTATCAATTTCAATTAGTATCAAACTTCTCATACATATATGTTTTATTTGCGCTTATTATATCTCTATATCTTGAGCACAAATTTTGTTTATGCTAAGCTTGAAAATTTAATGATTATCATATTTCAATTGATTTGTTTTCAATTGGTATTCTTAAAACAAGCTTATGCATGTGTTTAGCTTGTATTTCATAAAGGGGAGAAAATTCGATTTTCATATTTCAATTGGTATTTGTATTTCCACTCCCTTACTTTATGATAGAAAATAAAAATTTCAAATTGATATCATATGCTTAAAAGGAAAAATATTCTCTTTTGATATCAAGATGTTTATTTGAATGTGTTTAAATTGATATCAATATAAAGTTGATCTTTGTTTTCAAAATTGATATCAAAATTAAAAGTTTGTAATATTTATTTACATTTGATGTTTTTATAAAGATATCTCAAAATTTTTTTTAAAGAAAGTTTTCAAAAATTTTGATTTATATTGCCTATATGCAAGGAGAGCTTAACATCTCTTCTACATATAGATTCATGATGAGTGTATCTAGTATTGAGGAGCTTGACAACTCTTCTTTATGTGATACACGTGTGTAGGGGGCTTCACATCTCTTCTTATGCATTGCATATTGTACGTTACGTGAATTAGGGCTTGTCATCCCTCCTTCATGTAATGTATATATGTAGTGAAGCTTCACATCTTCCTCTTCATGAATGTATATCGCATATACTATTTATTGATTTGTTTTTAGAAAGAAAAAGAACATGTTTTATTTGTTTATTCAATTGATATCAAGATGCACTTCATTGACATATGTTTTATTGGTATCAATGTTTGTTATTCACCCCCCCTTCTTGTTTCTTTGTTTCATACAAACAGGGGGAGAAGATTTTCTTTTAATATTTACCCCTTATTGGTCTCATTGTTTTTGACAAAAAGGGGAAGAAAAATGTGTTTTTATGTTTTTACCCCTTTGTTGATGATTGACAAAAGGGGGAGAAGAATTTGGTTTTATATGCATGTTTTTTTGTATGCATCTATTTGTTTTAGAAAGACAAAGATGTATTTGTAAGATGTATATTTGTTTTAGAAAGAAAAAGAACCCGTTTTATTTGCTTATTTAATTTGTATCTAGAACATGTTTTAATTGGTATCTAGATGTTTCAATTGATATAAGAACAAGTTTTATTGTTTTATGCATGACTATGCATTTATATGTTTAGCATTCATTGCATATATTTATGTTTCTTTGCTATGCATGAGTTAAGGGGAGCTTCTTTGAAGCTTAACTTTAATCCATGATATATAACTCCATGAGTTTTGTCATCATCAAAAAGGGGGAGATTGTTGCCCAAAGGTCCTCCACTCTAGTTTTGATGATGATTAACTCATATAGTTATGTTTACTAATACTCTTTTATTTTTAGTCTCAGATCATTAATCAAGATATTAGTTGGTGATTAGCTTCAACAAAGGAGTTTAGAAGCTTTTCATTGTGATTCCGGTGCCCGAGCTTCAAGATCTCTCATATTGCACTCGGTGGATCACGTTTGGGACTAAGCCGACTTGAAGATGGAAGATCATCAAGAAGACATAGGTATCCTAGTTTAGCTTACTGTGTTTTAGATCCATGTGTAAAGATAAGAATAGTTGATATGCTGAAGTGCACAATACACACACGTTTTGGTTTTGATATGTGTTTTCATGAGTAGTTGATCAAAATAAGTTTAATTTGGTTTATATGTATAGTAGATGTTTTCTTTCTATACATGCATGCTTAAACTTCTTATACAAACTTATTTTGATTTTCCTATTCATGTTTGAAAAATGTTTGAAAAATACAAGTTTGATAAAATACAAGTGTTGGTTTTTGATAAAATTTGCAAGACACAAAAATGATTTAATATGTTGATATATGTCTTGAAATTTTTATCACAAGTTTGTTTTATCAAAGTAAAATGATAAAACTATTTTTATGGAATGTTTAGAAGAGATAAAAGAATTTTCAAAATTATTTTTACCCAGTTTCTGACACAGACTATGACTGACAGGCCAGGTCGGTTGACTGCAGGGTCAACCGAACCAAGGGCCGGTCGACCGTTGCGGTCGACTGACGTGCACAGCCGTGTGCACGTCTGGCAGACACAAATCCGGTTGACTGGTCGGTCGACCGGACCAGAGAGCTTTGCTCTCTGTATCTGGGCAGACTAGAGAGTCCTGCTCTTTGTATCTGGGCGGTCGACCGGGCGATCAACCGGATTGCTCCAACGGTCAGATTTTTGACCGTTGACGGTCGACCGGCCGGTCGACCGCAGGTCTGTCAGACTGACAGATCAGCCTAACGGCTAGTTTTCTTTTGGAGCTATAAATACCCCATCTCTTTATGGTTTTCACTAAGATTCTAAGAGCAAAATTTTCAGAGCTTTATTAGTGTTTTAAACAAGTTTTCAAAAGAGTTTAAGTGCCAAAAAGATCTATCTTTATTTTGTTTTAGGTTTTTGGAAAAATTAAAGAAAAGAGTATTTTGCGAGATTTGTCTTGGTTTTCATTTTCTATCTTTTACAAGAGTTTTTCTAAGTATTTTTCTTTGAGTTTTTGTTTTCCAAACACCTAGTTTTCCACACTTGAGCTTATCATCTATCCTATTCTATTTAGGATCTTTGTTTGTGAAAAAAGGAAAGAGGTTTGTAGTTGAAACATACCACTTGTTGTAAACCCTTGATTTCTTGTGTTGCTCCCTCTTTGGTAGAGGTTGAGGTTGTTGTATTGGGTTGGTGTTTGCTCCCTCTTTGGTAGAGGTGGAGATTTGTGTTTGCTCCCTCTTGTGTGAGGTGGAGCTTGGTGTTGTAACCCTCTTCGGTAGAGGTGTTGTTGTTGTTTAGCTACGGGCCTACACCTCGGTTGTGAGGTAGTGTTTGAGAGAGGAGTTTGGTACTCCTAGAGTTGTAACAAATCATCCTTGGTGGAGGTTCCCTTGGTGGGAGTTAGTGGATTGGAAATCCTTCACGGTGGTGAAGGCGGGGATGTAGAGCTAGGGGCTCTAATCTCGAAACATATTTTTGTCTTTGCGTTTGATCCATTGACTCTCTAACTCTCTCTCTCTCATTTATTTGTGCAAAGCATCATTCATTCATTCATAACATATTTGCTTGCATTTGTGCCTTGCATATATTCATATTGATTATATTCATTACATGCTTGGCTTGCTTGTGTGTGTGCCTCACTTATGCTTAACTAACAAGAGCTTCACATTGCATCTCAACCCATATCTAGGGGAATCAAGAGGAGTTAGTCTAGAGCCCTTCATGGGAAATTCGGCTACACTTGTTGTGTTGTATTATGTGTGTTGTAAATTAGTTTTAGCTTCCACATTTAGCACATTTAGTTTCTAGATTAGCACTAACACCTATTCACCCCCACTCTTGGTGTTTTTCAATTATGTCTCTTTGAACTTTTTGTTATAGCCAAGTGGCAAAACGAGTTGTATCCACAAGTAACAGAGCGATAGAAGCTTTGTCCGATTTTTCTTTGTTTTCTTAAATACTCCTTCTTTATTTAGATGAAATAGAAGAAAGAAAGAAGCGTGTGAAAACGGTAGAAGATAGAAAAGAAAAATAAAACGTGATGTGAATTGGTAGTGATTGAGAAAACGAGTGAAAACAAAGTAAAAGAAATGTGAATTCAAGAAAAATGATGATTGAAAACAGAGAAAAAAAAGACTAAGTGAAGGCTGAAAGAAACTAAAAGAAAGTTTGAAAGAAAGTTTGAAAAAGAGATTTAAGAAGAGTATGAAGAAGTTGAAGAAACTAGTATTAGAGGTTGCTTGAAAAATTTAAGTTTTTGAAAATAAAAAAGATTGCATGACTAACTTTCTACTAAAGAATCCCACTAACCATTAACTTGGTTGATGATAGAGCCTCACAATGGATCCATCACATGCACAAGTCTTATATTTTGAGAACTAGTCATGTTGTGTTCTAATGAAAATCCTTCACCCTCCACTTTGTTTCACACGGCAAAAGCTTGAACATATCAAGATCCATTTTAAGGCGAGATTAGGGTGAGAAACAAGCACACTATCATTATCGGCAAAAATGAGTAGGTATTCTCCAAGTCAAAACAAGCAAGTTAAGTAATCAATAGATCATCAAGAACATAAAGTTTGATCTTGAAATAAAAGAGTTAGATTACTTGTTAGAGAGTTAGAGTTAGAACTCTTTATCATAAGCCATCCATAGCTCTTTCTTGCACAAGGCTTATTGGTTTGCTATTTGATACATGTGGGTTATCAATCAAGTGGTTAGGGGTATGAGTTAGTAGTTAGTTAACCATGCAAGAAGAAAGTTAGCGAGACATGGAATTAAAGTAAGAAATATAAAGTTTGTTAGAGGTGTTAGAGATTGTTAGAGACAAGAAATAAAAGCACAAGTAAAAGATTGCAAGAAAGAGAAATGAGAAGAAGAAGAATCCTTGTATTGATTGTCACTTTCTTAATTACAACAACACTCTCTCTTCCTCATTCAAATTCTAGAATGAAAACCTAATCTAATAGCTATGATGCAAGGGTACAAGAGAAATTAGAGTAGCAAAAGCAATTGAAGTCTCTGCTCACTGTTCTTTGTCTAACTTTCTCTCGGGTCTAATTATAGGGTATTTATAGGCTACAGAAGCTTGGAGAGCACGAAGCGATGGAACACATGTCCAAGATCCACGCTTGGATCCTCCATCTTGCCATCCACGGCAAAAGCCGCATTTTCGTGACTAGATGGTGGACAGATCCGCAGATCTTCTGCTATCTGTACCTTCTTCTGGATGATAGCTTCGGAGAATATCTATCTTTGCGCACTTGGGCGATCAATATTTTATATTTATTCTCTAATTTTTAGGACTAATCTGCCCTTCTCTAGAGCCATCTGTCTTGCTCTTCAAGAAATCCCATTTAATTATCCAAAAATACTTTAAATCAGGATTTTGTTACCACCTTGCCCTTCTCCTTCTAATTATCTGCAAAAGACCCAAATGAGATTTATTAGCAACATAATTAAGATAAATTGGTAGGAAATGTGATGATGATGATGCAAAATCGATTACTAATCACACTCCCACACTTATCTTTTTACTCGTCCCTGAGTAAAACAAAATGGCAAAAACTAAACTAAGAAGTTATTATATCATTTTCACAGGTGGAGCGATTGCACTGAGCATGTGTAACAAGCTGTTAAACCTTTATGTTACCCCTCGAGGAGAGGTTTTGTTTCCTGAGAGTTTCAGCAGATTGCACCCACAAAATTCATAAAAAGGGAAAATAAATGTTAGTGGTTTTGGAAACTCATTTTGAAAGAAAGAAAGTTTACATTTTTGTAAAAATTAAGTGATCTTATGGTTTTAGGTTAATATAAATTATTCCTTTTAATTATAAGCCTCTACTCGAAGTTTTATCTTCGATTAGGTTTAAGTTGTCGAGAGTAGATTGATCATTGAATCTTGCATAAAGCTTAGAGATATACACTTATATAAATGAGGAATCTTTACTCAAACTATGATACTTTTATTTTTTATTTTTTATTTTTATTTTTATTTATATAAATATATATATATATACACTTATTATTTTCCTTAACTACATTAGGCTTTCTAATTTACCTATGTAGCAAGCCTTGAACTGATGAATCCCAGACCAGATGGTCTTAGGGCACCGGATCAGAATACATCCCTCGGGTTCAAGGACTCGAGTAAACAAGGCCACAAATGCTAAGGACTTAACTTAACGACCTTTAAGCGTGATTGATCATGCCTCTTAAGACACAATTAACCAACTTAATTGGTGATCAAGTGTTTATTTAGTTATATTTTTTTTACATATATATAAAGGCATTCAAGTCTTTGTCTTAATCCCTCAATATGTAAATGTATATAATACTTAAGAAAAATTCAAGATCCAATTATCTTTCTACCCTTTCTTTCTTGACCTAAAAATCTAACAATTCTTCTTATTTCAACTTAATTAAGAAATCCAAGTTTAGAGTTTTCCTAATTCTAAAGATCAAATTAATTTTCTTAAAATGGATCAAATTTTTTTTAAAGAAATAAATTTCCAAAAAAGAAAGAAAATCTAAGAAAAATTCCTAAAAAAATAAAAAAAATCTAAAAGGGAAAATCCTAGAAAGGAAAATTCTAACGAAAATGCTAAAATGATAGAAAGGAAAAAAAATAAAAAGAAAGTAAAATCCTATGTTAGTACCTCCCCCCTACACCTATCATATGCATTGTCCTCATTTATGAAAATGTCATGCAAATGCACAAGATAGGCTATGTTTGAAAGTACACACAGGGGGGGGTGAATAAGTGTAAGGCTAATCTAATGACAAATGATGCGGAATTAAAAACTAATTGCAACACACATAGTGTAACCAATGAGTGTAGCCGAATTCTCGGTGAAGGGCTCTGGACTATCTCCTATAAATTCCTCTAAATAAGAGTTGAGGTGCTATGTAAAGCTCTCTTGGTTCAACACAAGTGAGGCACACAAACAAATAATACCAAGCATATAAGTATGAATGAACAGTATGAATCAATGCAAGGCACAATAAAAGAGAGAGTTTAGAGATAGTAGATTAATCGCAAACAATAAGATATGTTTCTAGGTTCGAGCACCCAGCTCTACGTTCCCGCCTTCACACAAAAGAATTTTCACTACATCGACCACACAGGACTTCCCACACAGGGAACCTCCACTGAGAATTTGGGCAAATACAACTAGAAGTGCACAACTCCTCTCTCTAACAAATACAACCTCTCACTAGAGGCAAGGCACAAAACCAACATAATATCAACCTCTCACTAGAGGGATACCAATAAACTCAATCACCTCTATTAGAGGGATACGAGCAACCCACTTGCACACCTCCTCTACACTTAGAGGGAAAGGCACAAAGCCAAAGCAAAGGAAAGGGTTTACAATACTTGGTGATCTCAAAGACTACAAACCAATTCTTTCTCACAAAACAATGATCCTAATAGATAAGATAGATAGATAGCTCAAGTGTGAGAAATAAAGTGTTTGGAAATGAAAATAAAAAAGAAAAACACTTGAGAAAATCACAATATAGATGTTGAAATAAAGATCAAAAACTAATTCCCAATACATTCTTTTTCTTTAAAATTTCCAACACTTTAAAACAAATAAAGATTGATCTTTTAAACCCAAAAACTCTTTGAAAACTTGTAAGTAAATACTTAAGAAGATCATAATTTTTGCTCTTGAAATTGTTAGCTAAAATAGCGCAAGGAATGGGGTATTTATAGCCCCAAACAAATTCTGCCCGTTGGCAGCAGGAAAGGGCATTTTAGCCCTTTCGGTCGACTACCCGGTCGACCAGCCCAACGGTCATTTTTATGACCGTTGTGCCACCGGTCGACCGGACTGGATACAGAAAGCAGCAGCTCTCTGCCGGTCAACTGGCCGGTTGAGCAGGGCCATTTCCAGAGAGCAGAGCTCTTTGGACGGTCGACCGCCCGGTCGACCGGCCCACCAGCCCAGGCTGCATGTACGTCCTGTGCATGTCGGTCGACCGGTCCGGTCGATCGGCAGACAGCCAGGTCAAACAGTTATAGGGATTAAAAACTTAGGTTTTTTACTTCAATTAAATCCCGTAAAATCACATAAATTCCACACAAATATGTTCTTATTAGATCTTTGAAATACAAATATGTGTGACAAAAATTAACACATATTATAAATAATTTGAACCATTTTTGTGTTCTTGAAATTTTGCCTTAAACCAAAAATCGTATTTTCTAAAACTTAGATTTTTGAAATGGAAAACCGTTTTCTCCAAAACTCATGCAAATACAAAAACATGATATTGAAACAACTTTTAAGCATGTTGTATATGGATAGAGTCCAATATACATGAAAGGTATTATATCTATATTTTTGATATGAAAACCAAGATCGGTTAAACCGAAAAATCAAAACAAGAAACTTGTGTGTATATTGTGAATTTGAGCATATCAACACTATCTAACATAAAATCTAAACACAATCTTAAATTAAACAAACCGAGGTCTTCTTGTAAAACTCCGTCTCCAAGTCGACTCGATCCAAACGCGATCCAAATGAACTTGACTTCGACCGAGTGCTAGATGCAATCTTGGCGCACGAGCTCCTGAATCACCATGCGAAAGCTCCAAAACATCTTTGTTGAAGCTAATCACCTACTAATATCTTGATCAAATATCTGAAACTAAATATCACAAGATTATTAGTAAACTATAACTACATGAGTTTATCATCATCAAAACTAGAGTGAAGGGCCTCTGGGCCAACAATCTCCCCCTTTTTGATGATGACAAAATTCACGTAGTTATATATACATGGATTAAAGTTAAGCTTCATAGAAGCTCCCCTTAACTCATGCATAGCAATAAACATAAAGATATACAATGAATGCTTAACATAAATATGCATAAATGACAAAGATTTAATGTTGATTTCCTCAATTTTACATAAACAAAACATATATGCGTAGATAATAAAACAAACATGCATATATAAACACAAATACTTCTCCCTTTTTTTGTCAATTATGATATAAAAAGGTAAAAATAAACTCAAAAACAATCTACTCCCCCTTTGTAAAAAAAAATCAACAATGGGGCATAAACCAAAAAAATTTCTCCTCCTTTTTGTTAAACAACAAAAAGAACAAAGGGCATAAAAAAAATGTTATCCCCCTTTTGGTATAAAACAAACAATAAAGATACATATATGCGATATACATTCATGAAGAGGAAAGACGTGAAGTTAACTCCCCCTGCATATGTGCATTACATAAAAAAAAGATGACTAAACTCTAATCACATAACGCATAATATACAATGTATAAAAAGAGATGTGAAGCTCCTCCTACACACGTGTAAGACATAAAGAAAAGCGGTCAAGCTCCTCAATATGAGATACACTCAACATGAATCTATATAGAGAAAATATTAAGCTCCCCTTGCATATAAGCAATACATATCAAAACATTATGATACCTATTTATGATACCATTTGAAAATAAACAAAAAATTTTTAAGATACCAATTGAAAATATCTTGTAATCAACATATGATACCAATGGAAAATGAAACATTGTATGTTTTTTATACCAATAGAAATATACATGTATATGTAAAACATGATACCAATTGTAAACAAACACATGTTCATGATACCAAAAGATACCAATGAAAGCAAACAACATTTTTAATATACCAAAATAATACCAATTGAAAGTATCTTGTAGTTTTGATATCAATTGAAAGTGAGAGCCAAATGTTTTTATGTAAACATTTCAATATAGATATTAATTTAAAATGAAACATGATATCAATTGAAAAACAAACTATCTATCATTTTGCAATAAAGATACCAATTTTGAATAAAGTCAATTTAAGATTCTTGATACCAATATTGAAAATGTTAGCATATTCTAAATTCAAATATTTTTCATTTTGGAACACAGGGAAACCAATTGAAAAAATAATATTCCAAATAGAATAATGCTGATTAAAAAAATGATATTATTCTAATTTTATGTCATAAAGTGTGAGAGTAGGATACCAATTGGAAATAAAATCGATTGAAAGATAAAACATGAAGTTTTCTCTCCCTTTATGAAATACCAATAAAAATGATGCTTAAACTTGTATAAGATACCAATTTGAAAAATAATTGTCATTAAGGAGTAAATCAAACTTAGCATAAACATAATTTGTGCTTTAAGATGTAAAGATATAGTAAGCACAATCAAATCATGTATATATGTATGAAAATGTAAATACCAATATAAATTGAAACTTTTGAGATTTGAAACATACATATATAAAAAACTAAAGATGAGTATACAACCATGAAAATATCAATTGGGATACCAATTGAAAATATGATGAGGATCAATTGTATAACTCATACTACCACCCTTTCATGCACATGTTTACAAAGATTTTTCAATTAAGAGCATACAAGGCACGGTCGCCCATTCAACCGCCCTTAGACGTTGGTAGGGTTTTCAAAAATAAGTTTAGCATATTTGAAAACTCTACAAAAATGAAGAATACACGACTAGTTTTATGATAAGTTTATAAATTAGTACAAAATCCTTCAAGTAAGGAATAAAACAAGAATATATCGATGAAACTTGAAAATAACACAATTATCAACACTCAAATAGCAATAACGCTCATATAATCTCATGAAAATAAATCACGAGTAAGCATCAAACATAGAGTACAAAAAGTCATGTAATCAATATCATGGAAATAAGGCATTTTAAGCTCAAATGAAATTCCTTAAAAAAATGAAATTTTAATTTTCATCAAAATAATACTAACTTCAAGGCATATGTATGTTTTGTCAAAACTAAAGGTATACATACATATCCAAACACAACTGAGTCTATAAAGAGATTTTGCATGAAAGGCAAATGACTCAAGGGTATACATGTATATCCAATAGTTTTGGTAAAATTAACATATACATGAAGCTAAATACATCATCATGAAAACATGCACAAAATAGGGAATACAAGTCAAAATGCATGAATCATCAAAACTAGGCTACACTAGCACATCTAATGGGTACAAATGAGTAATTAAGTACAAACATATAATAATCAATTTGTGGCTTACTAGTTGTACAAGTATTGACACAAGTTTTAATGAAAACTACATCTTAAACATGTAATCAAAACATGAAGTAAAAAAATAAAAAAAAATAATATGATCATTATGGTAAATGCACATGTTATTAGAACTATGATATACACAATAGATAAACTATAACGAGAATACAAAATATGGGTCCATATGAACATAGGTGTATCTCAAATACTATACCTCAAATACTATACATGTATATCAATAGTCTAATTATCATGGCATTTAACATACTAATCATGAAAAACATGAAAACTAATACATGCTAAAAATCAATTATATGAAAGCATGAAAACTAAATGAGAGTTAGAGATCGTTACTAAAACCATCAGGGCATATCTCTATATCTCCAAACTAAGGTGGTCCTCCCACCAAACTTCCCTTGAAAGTGATGCACCCAAAATAGTCACCATTTAAGCTCGGAATGCATCCACCTCAAGGCATCAATACTCTCACGTCAAGCGAGAGCCCACACCTACATCAAATAAAATAGGAGTGGCTTTTGGTACCCATACTCTATGGGTCATGGTGATTAGCATCTTTCCTAACCCAAACAAATTATTTGCAAAATTTACATTATGTACTCTATCATAACAAAACTTTACAAGGTGGCCCTTACGTCCACAATGGTACACATGAGCATACATAGTGTTGTGTGTATGAACATGAGAAGCACGTGTATGTCGTGGTTTGTGTGCATGCATGGGAGGAACTTTTTTCTTTCAAAACATAGATTCCAAACGTGTGTGGTTCATGACACATTGGCACAAAGTGGACCCCAAACAATCAGCACTCTTCTTTAACATACATATATCAGTTTCAATAATAGTAGAAGAGGTGCATGCAATAGATATCTAGAAGGTGAAGCTATACTAGCATGATAAACATGTGTATCTAAATCATTTTGAAAAGTAGTATTTTTCTTTGAAACCACATCCAAATCCTTTGAAATTAAAGCAATTTTCATTTTCAAGGATTCATTCTCTTTTATAACAAAATCAAGTTTTGAAGTTAAAGTCTCATTTTTCTTCAAAACATTTTCACAATCATTTTTACTTTTCAAAATTTTATTTTCATTCAAGGCAAGTTCAAGTTGGGATTTCAATGAGTCCCTTTCATTTGAAATGTCATCCTTTTCTTGCAAAACGAAATGAAGTTTTGAAAACAAATTTTCATTTTCTTCTTTTAATGTATAACTATTCTTTTTCAAAACTTCATATTTTGAAATCAATTTTTCACAACTTATAGCTAGTTTGTTATTTAAAGCATATGCATCCATACACTCATTACAAGAAAAATAGTACTATCATCTAGTTGAGTATTCGAATATACCTCAAGGAAGTCATTCCCTTGGACCATGAAGCAACGTTGGTCGGACTCTTCTCCACTAGATTTTTCCTTCTCATTGATTTGCGTTTGCAGCTCGGGAGATGTCAATAAGTTCCACACTGCAAAGGCGGAATCACAATGAGAAATCGTATTTAAATATTCTTTGCTAAGAGATTTTCTAAGTGCCTTTAGGGCTTGTGCATTAGCCTTTTTATGCTTTCTATTGTCAAGTAAAGATTCCTTGGTAACGGTAAGATAAACTTGCCAACCTGTGGCTTTTAAATGCCAACTCATCCTAACCTTCCATATATCAATTTTAGAGACATCAAACATGGGAGGGTCATCCATGAGTGTGTATAAACAAATAATTATGCAAATGCAAATGATAGATTAGCTAGCCAAGATCTTACCCCAAGGTGGTTAAACCTAATATCAGGAGCGTAGGCTGTGATACTAATTGAAAGTACACCTAGAAGGGGTTAATAGGTGTAAGGCTAATCTAATGACAAATGATGCGAAATTAAAAACTAATTACAACACACTTAGTGTAACCAAAAAGTGTAGCCGAATTCCTAGTGAAGGGCTCTGGACTATCTCCTCTAAATTCCTCTAAATAAGAGTTGAGGTGCTATATAAAGCTCTTTTGGTTCAACATAAGTGAGGCACACAAACAAACAATACCAAGCATATAAGTATGAATGAACAGTATGAATCAATGCAAGACACAATATAAGAGAGAGTTTAGAGATAGTGAATCAATTGCGAACAACAAGATATGTTTCGAGGCTCGAGCACCCATCTCTACGTCCCCGCCTTCACACAGAAGGATTTCTACTATATCGTCCACACAGGACTTTCCACATAGGGAACCTCCACTGAGAATTTGGGCAAATACAACTAGGAGTACACAACTCCTCTCTCCAACAAATACAACCTCTCATTAGAGGCAAGGCACAAAGCCAACACAATATCAACCTCTCACTATTGACATACCAACAAACTCAATCACCTCTACACTTAGAGGGATACGAGCAACCCACTTGCACAACGTCCTCTACACATAGAGGGAAAGGCACAAAGCCAAAGCAAAGGAAAGGGTTTACAATACTTGGTGATCTCAAAGACCACAAACTAATTCTTTCTCACAAAACAATGATCCTAATAGATAGGATAGATAGATAGCTCAAGTGTGAGAAATAAAAGTGTTTGAAAATGAAAACAACAAAAAAAATACTTGGGAAAATCACAAGATAGATGTTGAAATAAAGATCAAAAACTAAACCCAAATACTCTCTTTTTCTTTGAATTTCCAACACTTTAAAACAAAAAAAGATTGATCTTTTAAACCCAAAAACTCTTTTAAAACTTGTAACTAAAATACTTAAGAAAATTAGAATTTTTGCTCTTGAAATTGTTAGCTAAAACAGCCCAAGGAATGGGGTATTTATAGCCCCAAATAAATTTTGCCCGTTAGCAGAAGGAAAGGGCATTTTTGCCCTTCCGGTCGACCGCCTGGTCGACCGGCCCAACGGTCATTTTTATGAACGTTGTGCTACCTGTCGACCGCCCGGCCGACTGGGACTAGATACAGAGAGCAGCAACTCTCTGCCGGTCGATCGACCGGTCGACCGAGGCCATTTCCGAAGAGCAGAGCTCTTTGGACGGTCGACCGCCTGGTCGCCAGCCTACCAGCCCAGGCTGCGTGCACGTCAGTCGACCGGACCGATCGACCGACTTCTGCTATGGTCGATCGGTCTGGTCGACCGGCAGACTACCAGGTCAAATAGTTTTAGGGATTAAAAACTTGAGTTTTTGACTTCAATTAAATCCCGTAAAATCACATAAATTCCATAAAAAATATGTTCTTATTAGATCTTTGAAATACAATATGTGTGACAAAAATTCAACACATATTTTAAATAATTTAAACCATTTTGTGTTTTTGAAATTTTGCCTTAAATAAAAAACCGTATTTTCCAAAACTTAGATTTTTGAAATGGAAAACTGTTTTCTCCAAAACTCATGCAAATACAAAAACATGATATTGAAAAAACTTTTAAGTATGTTGTATATGGATAGAATACAATATACATGAAAGGTATTATATCTATGTTTTTGATATGAAAACCAAGATCGGTTAAACTGAAAAACCAAAATATGAAACTTTTGTGTGTATTGTGAACTTGAGCATATCAACACTATCTAATCTTTAACACAAGATCTAAACACAATCTTAAACTAAACAAACTGAGTTCTTCTTGTAGAACTCTGTTTCCAAATCGACTCGATCCAAATGCCATCCAAATGAACTTGACTCCAACCGAGTGCTAGATGCGATCTTGACGCACGAGCTCTTGAATCACTATGTGAAAGCTTCAAAACACCTTTCTTATAGCTAATCACCTACTAATATCTGGTTAGTAAAACCAAGGTATATGAAGTTAATTGCACAAGAATCAGGTATTAAAGAGATGGTTTATGGTTTAGAATTCACCTTTGATCTTGTTCACTTCGAATATGTGATTATTATACCTTGTTCCAATCTTTCGTTATAGCATATAGCTATACCGAGTCGAACCACAAGGAGAGCTAGCGTAGAAGCGTTACGATATGAGTGAGAAAAGGAAACGAGAATTCTTCTCTTGCTTAAAAGAATGAATAAAACACAAAGAAAGGAATGAAAGAATGTATGGATATGTTCATGGTGGTAAGTGAAAAGAAATCAAGATCAAGGTTGTTGTATTCACACTAAAAGGAAAGAAAACTTTAGAAAACTTGAATGAAAGAAAACCATGACTAGCTAACCTTAACTACCTTGCTAAAGACTTACTAAACTCCGTGATAGTGATGCGTGCCTCATGTTGATTCATTGGCATAGATATGTCTTGCGTATTGATCTAATTACTTTCCCACTTAGATGATGGGGATCATTCTTGGACTTGTCTTGTAGCCTCCATAGATGGTCATAGGCCTACAAATTAGACTTTCAATAATGGAATCAAAAGAGCTACACTCAAGGGATGCTAATGAATAGGCATACAACATTCAAAAATTGACATAATGAAGTTGTACAACAAATAGCATATTGGTGATCCATCTCCATGTTCCATCAAGGCACTAGTTCAAAGACTAGGCTCTAAGTGAGGCACACATGAATCATATGGAGAATTACAACAAGATCTTGCCAAGAAATGAAAAGAAACCCATCGGAGAAGAGAAGACCATACAACTTGCAAGATGAAGTAAAGCAATCACCCATGAGTTAGAAGTTAGCAAGAGTAGTGGTTAGCTAGTACATGGAGAAAGAATTAGCTACACACCATTACAAAAGAAAAGCTAAACATGAATTAAATTGCAAGAAAGTAAACAAAGCAAGTAAGGAAAGAAATCAAACTAGAATCAAGCTCAAGTAGAGAAGTAGAGAATGGATCAATCCTTGTATAGCTCCAAATTGTCACTCCTTGATGATACAAGCTCTCTCTCTCTTACAACTCTCTCTTGCAATGAAATCTAGGGAGAAGAAGATCATAGAGAGCTAAAAAATCCTAAAGAAAAACTAACAAAATACAAAACTTTGAACTAATCTCTCTATCTTCTCTGATCCATCTTTGCTCGCAGGTGAAGGTGCACTATTTATAGCAGAAAGGAGAAGCTTCGAGAGCCAAGGTGGTTGCCACAAAATCCTGGGCTCAACGGCCCTAGATCTGCCGCGGGATCGCCGCCAGATCTGGGCCGTTGAGCCGGATCTTTCTGGTGAGATCTGGTAGTTGGGTTGTTAGCCACGTGGACTACTTGGATTCTCCAATTGGCGCGCGGATCTCTCTAGATCTGGATTTGAATTTGGCTTTATCTTAATCATGGATTAATCACTTAATTAGTGTTAATTAAGTGATTATTTGGAAATCTCTCCTTTAAGTATGTACCTGCAAATATGTAGAGAAGATGAGTAAAAATCACATATTTATTTGTAATATGCATGGGAGTTATGATGTAAAATATGCAATATTGGATACCAATCACACCCCCACACTTATTCTTTGCTCGTCCCAAGCAAAACTAAGAAAAAGAAAAGAAAAATCTAAACTACCAATTTATTGCACCACTTTCGCAGGTGACGCGATTGCACTGAGCATGTGCAACAAGCCGTTAAACCTCTAGGTTACCCTAGAGGAGGAGTGTTGTCTCCTGAGGGTTTTCAGCGGATTACACCCACAAAATCCATAAAGAAAGAAGACAAATGTTAGTATTTTGAAAACGCATTTTGAATAAGAGACATGTTTACGAACTATTTTCGCAAAAATATAAGTGATCCTAGGTCATAAGTCCACCTATAATCATTCTTCCTTAAACTTAGTATCCATGCAAGATCTTGTCTTTAATTAAGGTAAGAATTCAAAATTGGATTGAATATTTTATCCTTCATAAAACCTAGATAATATGCACACCGTGTAAGTGAAGATTTCCTGGGATTTCAACTCCAACCATAAAGCCATTTATTTATTTATATATATATTTTCTGCTTTGTTTCTTCCCTTAGTCTAGGCTTTCTAGTTCACCCTTGTAACGAGCCTTTAACCGATGACTCCCAAACTAGTCGGTCTTAGGGCACCAGATGAGAAAACATCCCTCGGGTTTAAGGTCTCAAGTGAAAAAGGCCACATAACTAAGGGGGATTATTTATTTTTGATCACCGTTAGGCGTGAATAATCATGCTTCTTGAGGCACAATTATCCAGCTTAATAAGTGAGATCACCGTTAGGTGTGAGTAACCATGCTTCTTGAGGCATAGTTATCCAGCTTAATAAGTGATCTTTATATATTTTTTTTTCTTTTTCTCTTTTTTTTTATTTATATGGCATTTTTGGTCTTTGTCTCCATCCCAAGAAATGTGTAAGTGTGAAGTGCATATTATCTAAGGCAAAAAATTCAAGATAAGAATATCTCACCAATTTTACTTACTTAGCCTATAATTTCCAACAAGATCTATTACTTCAACTATGTTTAAGATGTCATAATTAAGGCTTTCTTAATTTCTAAGATACATCTTACTTTTCTTAAAAATAGATCAAAACTTTGTCTCTTATTTCAAAAAGTTTTTATTTTTTTTATTTTTTTTATTTTTATTATTTCTAAAGAAATGTAAAAGAAAGAAAGGAAATGTAAAAGAAAGAAAGTCTAAAAACTCTATGTTAGTAAACCCTCCCCCACACTTATTTCATGCATTGTCCTCAATGCATTATGATATATGTATGCATGAAACAAAATGGAAGGGGAAGGAATTATTTACAAGGAATATACAAGTGTAACTCTCACCTGGGCTTTTGGTCGCTTCCCTCTGGCCCGTTTCCCATCGTTCCAATGTGTTCTCTTTCTTGAGCTCCATTGGGAAACGGTCTGAATTATTCTAACCCTAGGTGTTTCCAGTTTCAATTGGTTGTTATTTTCATTCATACTCATTCCACCACATCGTTCACAAACAAAGTCCTTATCACCACTCTCACTCAGAATCTCATCACTTCCAATTTTAAGAAATTTTAACTCTTCTCCATATAATTCTTCAAAACTCAAATCAACATCCGGAAGTGGACAATCAGCTAATTTACCCCGAGTTGACTCATCTAAACACATGATCTCATCAGCAAACAAGTCTTCAAAAGATATATCAATTGGAGGTTCTTGAAGAGAATCACAGAATTGTGACTCATCTTTTGAATCCTCACAATTGTCCTCAATAAAGCTAACCTCAAATGTTTGATTTTTTGTTTTGTGAGGCTGTGTGTGGAAGACATTGAGTTCATGTGTCATGTTACCAAAGCTCAGCCTCATTGACCCATTCCGGCAATTAATGATGGCATTTGCAGTAGCCAGGAATGGTCGTCCCAAAATGACTGGAGTTTGAGCCCTTTGATTAGAATTAGACACTGGTTTCGTTTCAAGGACTACAAAGTCAACAGGATAAATGAATTCTCCAACTTTGACAAGGACATCATGAATTATCCCCTTGGGTTTAATGACAGAGCGATCAGCCAATTGAATGGTCATTTGGGTAGGGAGGAGATCACCTAACCCCAATTGTTGGTACACAGAAAAAGGTAGGAGATTGATGCTGGCCCCCAAATCAAGAAGTGCCCTATTTATTGTAGTCTGTCCTATGATGCATGAAATGGTGGGGCTCCCTGGGTCTTTGTACTTAACAGGAATTGGACCAGTGAGCAACTCATTAATGGATGATGCAAGGAAGACTTTTTTAGGGACTTGGGTCTTCCTCTTCTTGGTGCACATTTCCTTCAAAAATTTGGCATATGATGGCACTTGTTGAATGGCATCAAGAAGAGGGACATTGATTTGGACCTTATTGAATGTTTCTTTTATCTTCTCCATGTGAGCATTTGACTTGTTATTTCTCAGCCTATTTGGATATGGAGCAATAGGCTTGTATGTATGCTCATCTACCTTTTCTTCACCCTTTGCCTTGGAAGTGGATGGCTCTGAACTAGAGGATGGTTTGTCAAAAGTTGGTTGTATTGGGACATGAGGTGTAGGCTTTGGTACTGGATGAGATTGTGGACTAGAAACCTTATTGTCAACTTGTTTACCAGATCTCAGGGTATGAATGGCATGACAGTGACTAGGTCCTGACTCTTCAACTTTGGGATTTAGCAATGGCTGGCTTAAGAACAGTCCTTTTTGATTCTCAGCCAATTGCTTGATCTGGACCTTCATTTCATTCAACTCCTGATGCTGGTTCTTTGTAAAGGTTGCTAGCATGTTCTTCAACTCAGATATCTCGGAATTATTTTGGGGTGGATGTTGAGGATATGGAGATTGGAACTGTGATTGGTAATATGGTGGTGGGTCCTGATATGACTGATATGACTGTGGTGGACTTTGAGGTGGATGAACATACAGTGAATTCTGACTGAAACTGGATGGATGAAACTGAGCATTGTACAGATGTGGAAGTGGTGGCATATGATGCTCAGGACCAGACTGACTCCATGAAAAATTTGGATGGTTCTGCCATCCTGAATTGTAAGTGTTGGAGTATGGATGATGATTGGGTCTGGTCAATACTGCATTCATGTTCTCCTGATATGAGTGGAGCTGAGATAATGGACACTCCTCCAAGACATGGCTAAGGTCATGACAGTTGGTGCAACCCGGTTTAATCAGAGGCAATGGGTTGACCTGGTTGACCATAGAATTCCCTTTTGACTCAAGCAGTTCTATCCTCTTTATTAATTGTGTGATCTTGGTTTCTGCAGCTAGAGAGGATTCTTTGGAGTGTGTACCAGTTCTGGAAGTGGTGGAAGTGGATTTGTCAGGACAAGACTCCCACTGAATGGTTTTTTCAGCTAGGGTTTCAAAGAGATCCCACCCCTGATGTTCATCTTTTTTCAAAAATTCCCCCTGGCACATGGATTCTAAAAGGGTTTTCGTTTGGTAATCTAACCCATCATAGATAATCTGGCATAGACGCCATTTCTCTATGCCGTGATGGGGACACAAGGCAAGAAGGTCTTTGAAACGCTCAAGATACTTCCAGAAAGGTTCATTTGTTTCCTGCTTGAATTGCATTATGTTCTTTCTCATGAGGGCTGTTTTGTGGATAGGATAGAATTTCTTAAGAAAGACTTTAACAAAATCCTCCCATAAAGATATGGAACTGACAGGAAGATTATAAAGCCATTTCTTAGCTAAATCCTTAAGTGCAAACGGTATGAACCGTAACCTAACAGCATCCTCAGACAGTTGGGAAATTCTCATCATTTGGCATACCTCTTCAAACTCACGAATAAAGAGGTACGCGTCCTCAGACTCTAGACCATGGAAATGGGGAAGTGTACTAATGAATTGTGGTTTCAGCTCAAATTGTTTCCATTAGGCTCGGGGAGAAGAATGCATGAAGGAATGGAGGTGCGAATCGGATAAAATCGATCCTGAAGTGAGACGTTGTTCTTCATTGGATGAAGTGGTTATGGAAGTGTAAGTGTAGAAAGAATTAGGATCACAAAACCACTCTCGTATAATCACAAACAACGTACACCGATCACACCAGCGAAAAAGAAAAATAACAAACAATTAAAAGAAAAAAAAATCAATCCAAGCTTGTCTAGAGTTTCTGGTCCTAGATGACTCCTAAATAGACTGTCCACAGGAGGTTTGGTGTAGACTCTGACTATAAGCAAATCAGCCAGGGAAGGGTAAGGTTGGTGGGAGGTTTTCCGTCCGAAGACGTTCCTTAATTAAGTAACCAGCAACCTTCGGGCTTTCGGCCCTCAACCCCTTTCCTAGACACTGATTTTACAGAAGTCAATTTCCAACACTTTTCCCCCTTAGGAAAATCTCCTAAGTGAGTCCGGATGTCCCTAGGGCCAACGTCTATCAAATTTTATTTACAAGCTTGGGATTGTGAGTGCTGGGATAGTGGTTTGCGGGCTAAGGAAAGGGTAATGACCTCCCCACCTTATCTTATTTACAGGTATTGCCCTTAAAATTGATTGTGCAAGTGTACGATATATAAACAAACAAGGTTCACTCCAAGTAAGATAAATCAAACAAAGAGTGAGTCCTAGTCAATATGCAATGCTTACGTACCTTGTCCCCCGCACTCTTCAACAGTAAAAGTAAAGAATTGAAAGACACGTGCCTAAAATGCAAATGTCTAACAATTTTTATCAATTACAACCAATTTTTTTACTGTTGAATTAATTTAGCAGGTATATGGTGCAGAATACAGAATTTCAAGTATATCAGCAGCTGTATTTTGCAGAGAAGCAAGCCCTGCAGAAAAATTGTGAGTAGTGAACTCAGTAGTGCCGCGGATCTGCGGCAAATTCCCAGATTCCGCGGCAAAACTGAGGGATCCTGGGCTCTGCTTTCTTGAGCAGAGGCCCAGGTCCACTTATATGATTCTGCACTGCAATATTTTCTGTATCTTCAACCTGTACCTGCAACAGAGAAGAAATATCGTTTAGTTTCTCACTTTTAAAGCAAATACCGTCGCTCTCCCCGGCAACGGCGCCAAAATTGGTTAGTAAAACCAAGGTATATGAAGTTAATTGCACAAGAATCAGGTATTAAAGAGATGGTTTATGGTTTAGAATTCACCTTTGATCTTGTTCACTTCGAATATGTGATTATTATACCTTGTTCCAATCTTTCGTTATAGCATATAGCTATACCGAGTCGAACCACAAGGAGAGCTAGCGTAGAAGCGTTACGATATGAGTGAGAAAAGGAAACGAGAATTCTTCTCTTGCTTAAAAGAATGAATAAAACACAAAGAAAGGAATGAAAGAATGTATGGATATGTTCATGGTGGTAAGTGAAAAGAATCAAGATCAAGGTTGTTGTATTCACACTAAAAGGAAAGAAAACTTTAGAAAACTTGAATGAAAGAAAACCATGACTAGCTAACCTTAACTACCTTGCTAAAGACTTACTAAACTCCGTGATAGTGATGCGTGCCTCATGTTGATTCATTGGCATAGATATGTCTTGCGTATTGATCTAATTACTTTCCCACTTAGATGATGGGGATCATTCTTGGACTTGTCTTGTAGCCTCCATAGATGGTCATAGGCCTACAAATTAGACTTTCAATAATGGAATCAAAAGAGCTACACTCAAGGGATGCTAATGAATAGGCATACAACATTCAAAAATCGACATAATGAAGTTGTACAACAAATAGCATATTGGTGATCCATCTCCATGTTCCATCAAGGCACTAGTTCAAAGACTAGGCTCTAAGTGAGGCACACATGAATCATATGGAGAATTATAACAAGATCTTGCCAAGAAATGAAAAGAAACCCATCAGAGAAGAGAAGACCATACAACTTGCAAGATGAAGTAAAGCAATCACCCATGAGTTAGAAGTTAGCAAGAGTAGTGGTTAGCTAGTACATGGAGAAAGAATTAGCTACACACCATTACAAAAGAAAAGCTAAACATGAATTACATTGCAAAAAGTAAACAAAGCAAGTAAGGAAAGAAATCAAACTAGAATCAAGCTCAAGTAGAGAAGTAGAGAATGGATCAATCCTTGTATAGCTCCAAGTTGTCACTCCTTGATGATACAAGCTCTCTCTCTCTTACAACTCTCTCTTGCAATGAAATCTAGGGAGAAGAAGATCATAGAGAGCTAAAAATTCTAAAGAAAAACTAACAAATACAAAACTTTGAACTAATCTCTCTCTCTTCTCTGATCCATCTTTGCTCGCAGGTGAAGGTGCACTATTTATAGCAGAAAGGAGAAGCTTCGAGAGCCAAGGTGGTTGCCACAAAATCCGGGGTCAACGGCCCTAGATCTGCCGCGGATTGCCGCGGGATCGCCGCCAGATCTGGGCGTTGAGCCGGATCTTTCTGGTGAGATCTGGTAGTTGGGTTGTTAGCCACGTGGACTACTTGGATTCTCCAATTGGCGCGCGGATCTCTCTAGATCTGGATTTGAATTTGGCTTTATCTTAATCATGGATTAATCACTTAATTAGTGTTAATTAAGTGATTATTTGGAAATCTCTCCTTTAAGTATGTACCTGCAAATATGTAGAGAAGAGGAGTAAAAATCACATATTTATTTGTAATATGCATGGGAGTTATGATGTAAAATATGCAATATTGGATACCAATCAATATCTTGATCAAATATCTGAAACTAAATATCACAAGATTATTGGTAAACTATAACTACATGAGTTAATCATCATCAAAACTAGAGTGAAGGGCCTTTGGGCCAACAATGTTATGATATCTGTTGGCTCAGAGGCTTTTCATTCTAGTTTTGATAATGATTAACTCATGTAGTTATAGTTTACTAATAATCTTGTGATATTTAGTTTCAGATATTTGATCAAAATATTAGCAGGTGATTAGCTTCAACAAAGGTGTTTTGGAGCTTTCACACGTTGATTCAAGAGCTCGCGTGTCAAGATCGCATCTAGCACTCGGTTAGAGCCCAACTCATTTGGATCGCGTTTGGATTGAGTCAACTTGGAGAAGGAGTTCTACAAGAAGACCTCATTTGTTTAGTTTAAGATTGTGTTTAGATCATTGTAAAGATTAGATAGTATTGATATGCTCAAGTTCACAATACATACACAAGTTTAAAGTTTATTGATTTTGTTTTTCGGTTTAACCGGATCTTGATTTTCATGTCAAAAACAAAGATATAATATCTTTCATGTATATAGAATTTTATCCATATACAACATGCTTAAAAATTATTTCAATCATGTTTTTGTATTTACATGAGTTTTGGAGAAATCGGATTTCCATTTCAAGTTTGGTTTTTGGAAAATACGGTTTTTTATTTAAGGCAAAATTTCAAGATCACAAAAATGGTTCAAATTGTTTATAATATGTGTTGAATTTTTATCACACATATTTGTATTTCAAAGATCTAATAAGAACTGATTTTTCTGAAATTTATGTGATATTATGGAATTTAATCAAAGTCAAAAACCCAAGTTTCTAATCCCTAAAATGTTTGACCTGGCTGTCTGCCGGTCGACCGGACGATCAATCGAGGTAGAAGTCGGTCGACCGGTCCAGTCAACCGACGTCAATAGGATGTGCACGCAGCCTGGGCTGGAAGTCCGGTCGACCGGGTCAGTCGATCGCCAGAGAGCTTCTGCTCTCTGGAAATGGCCTCGGTCGACCGGCAGAGAGCTCTGCTCTCTGTTTCCAGTTTTTGATCGATCGGCCGGTCGACTGGTGGCTCAACGGTCATAATTATAACCGTTGCCCGGTCGACCGGAAGGGCAATTTTGCCCTTTGTCAGACTGCCAACGGACAGATTTTGAGGGGCTATATATTTGCCCCCTCTTGAGCTGTTTTAACCAAGTTTTAAAGAGAAAAAGTTTTCATCTTTACAAGTGTTTTACAAAAAGTTTTTAAAAGAGTTTTTGTGCCAAAAGATTTTATCTTTATTTGTTTTAAAGGGTTGGAAAAATCAAAGAAAAGAGAAGTCTTTGGGATTGGTTTTTGATCTTCATTTCTATAGTTATTCTAGAAGTTTTCTCAAGAGTTTTTCTTTGTAATTTTAATTTTCAAACTCTTTATATTCTCACACTTGAGCTATCATATCTATCATATCTATTAGAATCTAGTTTTGTGAGAAAGATTTGGTTTGTGGTCTTTGTGATCACCTAGTGTTGTAAACCTCATTTTCTTGAGTTGTTGGTATCCCTCTTGTGTAGAGGTGATTGTGGAGGTTGTGTTTGGCTAAGTGCCTTGACCCTCTAGTGAGAGGTGGTTGTGGTTGTATGGCTTTGAGCCTAATCCCTCTAGTGAGAGGTTGATCATTGTTTGACTAAGTGCCCATCCCTCTAAGTGTAGAGGTGATAGTTGTTGTACCTTGCCTCTAGTGAGAGGTTGTATTTGTTGAGAGAGGAGTTGTGTACTGCCAGTTTGTATTACCCAAATTCTCAGTGAAAGTTTCCTGTATGGGAAGTCCTGTGTGGACGATATAGTGGAAATCCTTCTATGTGAAGGTGGGGACGTAGAGCTGGGTACTCGAACCTCGAAACATATCTTATTGTTTGCGATTGATCCACTATCTCTAAACTCTCTATCTTTTATATTGTACATTGCATCATATTGTTCATATCATATATATGCTTGTGTTGATTGTGTGTGCCCATACTTGTGTTCAACCAAGAGAGCTTTACATAGCACCTCAACTCTTATTTAGAGGAATTTAGAGGAGATAGTCCAGAGCCCTTCACGGGAAATTCGGCTACACTCTTTGGTTACGCTAAGTGTGTTGCAATTAATTTTTAATTCTGCATCATTTGTCATTAGATTAGCCTTATACCTATTCACCCCCCTCTAGGTGTACTTTCAATATAACCTTGAGCGTCTACTAGGGCCGGCTGAAGTGCTTGGACCCATTGATTGAGAACGCCATAAACCCTCCTCAATTCGTTATAACTTCTCATTTTGTTCTTCCACCTTTTCCCTCAATTTGGCCTGCTGAAAATTTTCTTCATGCCCTTCCAGATGGAGGACATAAAAGTCTTAGTTTCACTAGGGGGTGCCTACTGCCAAAGCGCACTCTCATCCTCCTCCTCACTCTGTTCCTTTAAGGAAGACTCAGCAGGAACATCCTCTGTCATAACGATAGGTGTCCACACCACATGAAGGCAACTATTGTAGGCACTCGTGACGCGCTCTGTGGAAATAAAGGCTCAGTTATATGATGAAAATACTTCATTTGGCAGAAAGTGCCTGCACAGGCGAGTGACAAAGACCGAGTGCAAATACTTCGCACCCCGAGTGCGCTAAAATTTGGCAATCAAGTGTTGCCAGAGGACTGTGTTCAAGCAAATCATGTGCTGCCTGGTCATCAGGCTGTGTACAATCTGCATCACTGTTTGTTGAATGAAATAGTTTGATCTAGACCTAGAAGGTTGTGTTGGACCCATCATCTTGCACAATGCACATTATGAAATGTAGTGCTCACCTTGAGCCTATGGTCTTTTTCTAAACATCTCACACCCATAATAGACATGTAATCGATGAGTGGTAAAGGTGCAACATGCTGTGAAGGGTAGAGGATTTGTGTGATATCCTCAATTGTGTTAACATTAACAACCAAATCCCCTGAATGAAAGTGCATAATGAATGTATGGAGGTCATGATCAATTGTGGAAGTGTTAATATTTGTGTAAAATTGGCTTACTTAGTCGGGGCAATAAAATGCATCACCATCCTCATTATTGTACACAAGTCCATATAAATGCCTATCCCTAATGTGATCCATGAAAACAGTACCATATCTATTAACATCCATCAAAATTCTGTAAAAAATTTTCTCAAAAAATATTGTGGGTGCCATGGAAGTGGAAATATTCGCAACAAGAGGGAAAAGATATACAAACCTCTCTTGAAAATTTTGGGAGGGGGAACCAGAGATAGACTACCCGAGCAGTCTCACTGGTCGCAAGGAAGAACTTGGATGTAGATCTGAGATCTATAGTTCACGGCGGCTGGAAAAGACATTGGCGGGGCTGCTTGATCTTCGGGAAGGCCACAAAAACACGGCAGATCTGGAGTTTCTGCGAAAAACAATGGAGAGAGGGGTCGGGTTTTGGTGGATTGACGGTGCTGCTTTCTCTCCTCTTTAGATCTAGGTCAGGGTTTAGAAGATAGATTAAAACTTTCAGACTTTCCTTTTTTGCCCTTTGAGGAGATTGGAATTTCAAATTGGGAATTTTGGGTGTTTAAAATTCTGTACAAAACCAAAAAAAATCTTCTTGTTATATATATATTTTATTTTTAAAAGAAAAAGGAAAGATAAATGGTTATTTA
The DNA here is from genome assembly GCA_038442645.1 of Agave tequilana. NCBI lineage: Eukaryota > Viridiplantae > Streptophyta > Magnoliopsida > Asparagales > Asparagaceae > Agave > Agave tequilana. Next base: position 51,304 of record JAVJIF010014965.1, read on the forward strand.
CAAAAAGAGTTCCCTAAAAAATTTACAATGAACAGCATGGGAAATCAGAGAAGGGTCTGGTCACGTGTATGCTCGGTCATAGAGACTCAGTTCAAATGTTCCGTGTGGCTCAGGCTCAATGGTGAGGAACAGTTTCAATCTCTTTCCATTGACTTTAAATACATTTCCATTCTTCGGATCAGAGATTTTCACTGTACCATGTGGAAAGACAGTTTGTACCAGAAAGGGTCCTGACTAATGTGTTTTTAATTTTCTAGTAAAAAGGTGGAGCTTAGTGTGGTATAGCAAAACCTTTTGTTCTGGACAAAATTTTTCCTATATATGGATTGATCATGGAAATTTTGGTTCTGCTTTTAGAAATTCGAGTGTTGTCATAGGCTTCATTTTTTATTTCTTCTAGCTCAAAATCTGTAGTTTCCATAGGTCACCTGCTTTGTTCAAATCAAAATTGAGCTACTTAATAGCCCACAAAGCATGATCTCTAGTTCTACTAGCGGATGATAGGGTTTTTTGAACACAACTCGGTAAGAAGAGATAATTAGAACAGTTTTGAAGGCGGTCCGGTAAGCCCAAAGTGCATTGATAAGCTTATAGACCAATCCTTCTTATTTTGCCCTACGATTTCCTCCAGTTGGAGTTTTATTTGTCTATTTGTAACTTCAACCTGCTCGTTCTCTGAGGTTGGCATGCCGTGGATAATTTGTGAGATATAGAATATTTCTGCTTTAGGGCTTTAAAAGCCTGATTGCAGAATGAGTCTCATTATCGCTTATTATTGCGCGGGGACTCCAAAGTGGGAAATGATGTTTTCTCTTAAAAATTTGATGACAACTCGGTTGTCACTCATCCTTGTGGGCACTAGTTTGACCCACTTAGAAACATAATTTACAGCATCCAAAATGTATTGGTTACTGAACAAATTAGGGAAGGGTCCCATAAAATCGATGCCCCATACATCAAAAATTTCTACTTCCAAAATGGGTTAAGGGGAATCATGTCCTTTCGAGTTATTAGACCCAGTATTTAACATTTTGTATAGAGTTTGCAAAATTTGAAGGAGTCCTTGAATAGAGTGGGCCAGTAGAACCCACTCTGCATGTCTTTCTCAGCAGTCTTGCATGGACCAAAGTATCCACCACATGAAAATTCGTGACAAAAGGTCAACACACTATGGTGTTCATCCTCAAGAAGATACCTTCTGATGATCTGATCAGTGCAATATTTGAATAGATACAGTTCATCCCAGAAGAAAAATCATCTCTACGTGAAAAAATGACGTTTGTCCTGTCTTGATCAACTTGAAGGTGTTTGCTCGGTTGCAAGATAGTTTACAATGTTAGCATACCAGGGCTCTTTACACATCACTAAGATGTGTTCATCTGGAAAGTTCTCGTTAATCAGTATTATTTTCACAGGTGCATTTGGGATTCTCGGCAAAAATAATCTGCCACCATATTTTTGAAAAACACCTAGAGGGGGTGAATAGGTATAAGTGCTAATCTAGGAACTAAATGAAAAACTAAATGCGGAAGCTAATGCAAATTTTGCAACACACTTAATACAACACACAAGTGTAGCCGAATTCCCCGTGAAGGGCTCTGGACTAATTCCTCTTGATTCCCCTTGAATGGGTTGAGGTGCTATGTGAAGCTCTTGTGGTTAAGTATAAGTCAGGCACACACAAACAACCAAGCATACACGAGATATAGCAGTATGAAATATGCAAGGTACAAATGCAAGCAATCAAGATGAATGTACTGATTGAAGATGCTTTGCTAAAATAAAAGAAGAGTCGAGAGAAATCGGATCAAACGCAAACACAAAGATATGTTTCGAGGTTCGAGCACCCAGCTCTACATCCCCGCCTTCACCACCGTGAAGAATTTCTAATCCACTATAGGAGTACCAAACTCCTCTCTCAACCTTACAATGCCACTGAGGCAATACAACCACAATCCACCTCTACCGAAGAGGGATAGGGCCCGTAGCCAACAACCAAACTCAATCACCTCTACCGAAGAGGGATACAAAACAATACCACTCCGATCAACCTCTACCAAAGAGGGATTCACAAATGAAAGGAGGGTTTACAACAAGTGGTTATAAAGACCACAAACTCTATCTCTTTTCCACAAACAAAGATCCTAATAGATTAGGATAGAAGATATAGCTCAAGTGTGAAAAACAAGTGTTTTGATCAAAGAAAATCTCTTGGAAAAATACTAAATTGATATAGAAATGAACAACAAGAAATTAATTCCCAAAAACCAATTTTCCTTGAAAATAAACAAACACTTGAAAACAAATAATATGAATCTTTTTGGCACAAAACTATTTTGAAAACTTGTTTAAAACACTAAGAAAGGCTTAGGAAATTCTGCTTCAAAATCTTAGCCAAAACTATAGAGAAATGGGGTTTATATAGGCCAAACCAGAAACTAGCCGTTAGACAGATCTGTCAGTCTGACAGACCTCCGGTCGATCGGTCGGTCGACCGCCAACGGTCAAAAATCCGACCGTTGGAGTAAACCGGTCGACCGTCCGGCCGACCGAAATAAACAGAGAGCACTGCTCTCAGTTACGGTCGACTGCCCGGTTGGCCGTCCTACTGCGTGCCAGACGTGCACGGCTCTGTGCACGTCGGTCGGCCGTATCGGTCGACCGGCCCATGGTTCGGTCGATCTCACGGTCGACCGGCCTGGCCTGACAGACAGGTTGGTCAAAATCTGGGTAAAACATATTTTGAAAAATTCTTTTAATAACTTATAAAAATCCCAAAATGTTTTTATCATATTGCATTGATATATAAACAAGTGATAAACATTTCTACTCAAATATCAAGCACATGAAATCATTTTTGTTTCTTAACATTTTTACCAAAAACCAAAACATGTATTTTAACAAACTTGGATTTTTCAATACATGAATAGGAAAGTCAAAATAAGTTTGTTTAATAAGAGTAAGCATGCATGTATAAAAAGAATACATCTACTATACTATGTAAACTTGTTTTGATCAAACTATTCATGAAAACTAAATCCAAAACATGAAATGTGTGTGTATTGTGCACTTGAGCATATCAACTATACTACGCTTTACGATATGGATCTAAAACACACTATCTAAACTAGGATACCTAAGTCTTCTTGATGACCTCCATCTTCAAGTAGACCCGATCTAAAACTCCATCCATGAGCTAGGCAAGGTGTGATCATGATGCTTGAGCCCTGAAATCACCATGTGAAGCTTCCAATCATCTTGTTGAAGCTATCACCAAACTAATATCTTGCTAATGATCTAAAACTTAAAATCACAAGAATATTAGTAAAGATAACTACATGAGTTGATCATCATCAAAACTAGAGTGGAAGGCCTTTGGGCCAACAATCTCCCCCTTTTTGATGATGACAAAACTCATGGAGTTATATATGCATGGATTAAAGTTAAACTTCAAGGAAGCTCCCCCTTAACTCATGCATAAACAAATAAACAATAATATGCATGAATGATAATGCATAAACAATAAAGGTTCTAGATACCAAAAGAGATATATTCTAAAACATACTCTAGATATCAATTAAAATATCATATATGCAAAAACGTAAACATGCATATAAACTCTATAAACTCAAAATCTTTCTCCCCCTTTTTGTTAATCATCAATAAAGGGGCAAGATCAAAAATATAAACAAAACATGATCTAGACACCAATGAAATGTGAAAATTGCTCTAGATACCAATTAAATGAACAATTGAAACTTTTCTTGTTCTTTCAAAAAAAAATTAATAAGTGCATACAAAGGCATGCATATAAATCCAAATCCTTCTCCCCCTTTTTGTTCTAATCAAAGAAACAACAAATCAATGTTCTCCCCTTTTTGTCTAAAACACAAATGATGTAAATAAGGGGTGAAAAACAAGATGTACACTCAATTAAGATACCAAATGAAACATATATGTCAATGAAGTACATTTTGATACTAATTGAAAGTGAACATACAACAATCAATAAATGATATATGCGATATATATTCATGAAGAGGAAGACGCTAAGTTAACTTCCCTACACATATGCATTACATGAAGAAGGAATGATAAGCCCCAATTCACATAACACATATTATGTAATGCATAAGGAGAGATGTGAAGCTCCCCCTACACACGTGTATCACATAAGGAAGAGTTATCAAGCTCCTCAATATAAGATACACTCAACATGAATCTATATTTAGAAGAGATGTTAAGCTCTCCTTGCATATAGGCAATGTAAATCAAAGCTTTTGAATATTTCTTAAAACAAGATTTTTAGATACCAATTTAAAACATAAACATCTTGATATCAAAAGAGGGTATTATCTTTTTAAGCAAATGATACTATTTTGAAACTATATTTTATCATAAAGCAAGGGAGTGGGAATCAAATACCAACTGTAAGACAAAATCAAATTTTCTCCCCCTTTATGAAATACAAACTAAAAACATACGTAGGCTTGAAATAAGAAAATCATTTAAAAAATAAATCAATTGAAATAGGATAATCATTAATTTTTCAAGCTAAGCATTAACAAATATATATGTATGGATAATTAGATACCAATAGACATTGATACCATAAGAATTGAAAGCATACATACATATAAACATATGAGTATACAAAAATGATCAAATTGATACCAATTGAAAGAGTTCAATGATACCAATTGAAACAACAATAGAAGCATGGTATAACTCATATCACAACGAAGAATACGAACCAGTTAAAATGGAAAGTTTTGTTAACTAGTACGAAATCCTTCAAGAAAGGAATAAAAATAAATTAGTTTTCATAAAATGTGAAATCCACATGATAGTCAACACTCTGAATCATTAAGCATAAATAGGACTCATGAAAACATGGCATGAGCAAACAATAAATGTGAGTGTACAAGTAAAATGTGAGGATCACAATCATGAAAAATATTCCATTAAGCTCATTTAAATTCCTTTAAACATTTAAACATGAAAATTAATAAAACTATTTAATCTTCAAAGCATATGTATGTCTAATACAAACTAAAATATACATACATATCCAAACACAACGAGTCCACAAAGATATATGCATGAAGGCACGTGGCTCAAAAAGGATATATATGTATAATCAATAGTTTGAATAAGATGGACATATGAAGTTAAACATCAAACATGAAAACATGAAAACAAACTTTCATTAAAAGCAATTTTCATTTCAAGGTATATGTATGTTTTATCAACACAATAAGTATACATACATATCCCTAAACACAATTGATTCCATATATATAGATTTGCATGAAAGGCAAATGACTCAAGGGGTATACATGTATATCTTAAAGTTTGGCAAAATAAACATATACATGAAATGAAAACTCATACACATAAAACAAATCCAAAAATGGGAATACAAGTTTAAAGTGTATGGATCATTAAAACTAGACTATACTAACACATCTAATGGGTACAAACAAGCATTCAAGCACAAACATATATAGATCTATTTGTGACCCATTATATGTATAAGTATAAATCTTCTAGTTTTAATGAAAACTAACATCTAAACATGTAATCAAGATATAAAGCATAAAAACAAAACACAAATCATTTAGACTAGGATTTATACTAGTGTCATAAACAAGATTATTGTGCAAATTCATATGTTATTAAACCTATGATAAACATGATAGCTAAACAAATACGAGAACACTAAATAATAGTCCATTTTAAACATGGGTGTCTCAAAAAAAATGCTATTCATGTATGTCAAGGATTTAATAATCATGGTATTTTCACAATAGTCTAAAAACAAAAGAAATATGAAATACAAATCATAAACTTCATATGATCACTATGTACATGCATATGCATTAGATCTAGGTCATACATATTAGTTCAAAACAAGGTGAGAACACAAAAGTATAAGTCCATATTAAACATGGGTGTCTCAAACAACTAACATGTATTACACTAATCTAATTAACATGACATTTTCATAATGATCGATAAACATTAAAACATGATATAAAACAAATGAATATGTAAGCATGTAAACAATAATTAGGAGTTAGGAATCGTTACCAAAACCAAGAAGGCAACTTTCCTTGTCTCCAAAACAATGGTGGTTCTCTCCACCAAACATCCCTTGAAAGTGATGCATCCAATTGATTTCCATGAAGCTCGGAACGCATTCACTCTAAGGTACGGCAACTCTCACGTCCTACGAGAGCCCACACCTACATCATAAACAAGAGGGGTGGTCTTTGGTACCCATTGTCTTTTGGATCCATGGGGGTTAGTACCTTCTCTAACCCAAACAAATTTACTTGCTAAATTAGAGGTATGTAATCTATCAAAGCAAAATTTAGCAAGGTGGCCCATACGTCCACAATGTGTACAAGTGTACACATGAGCATACGTGTGATGGTGTTCGTGAGGAGCATGTGTATGCCGTGAGTGGTGTGCATGCATAATAGATGGAATTTGTTTCTTGCGAAACATAGATTCCAAATGTGTGTGGCTCTTGGCACATTGGCTCAAAGTGGAGCCCAAACAATCTACTTTCTTCTTTAACAAACCAATATCATCATTAATCCTAGAAGAAGAGGTACATGCTATAGGTAGACTAGATGAAGAAACTACACTAGCATGGCAACCATGAAAATCAATTTTATTTTGTAAAATAATGTTTTTCTCTAAACAAGCATTTAAATCATTTGAAATAGAAATTATTTTATTTTTCAAAGCAATATTCTCCTTTAAAATAAAATCAACTTTTGAAGATAAATTTTCATTCTTCTTCAAAAGATTTTCACAATCATTTTTAGATTTTAAAAATTCATTTTCTTTTAATGCAAGTTCAAGTTGAGATTTCAATGAATCCCTTTCATTAGAAATCTCCTCTTTTTCTTGCAAAACAACATCAAATCTAGAATGCAAACTTTTATTTTCTTTTTCAATTTCTAGACTTTTCTTTTTCAAAATCTTATATTTTTCAATCAATTTTTCACACACAAAAGAAAGTTCTTCATTTAAAGCATGGGTATCATAATCATCACATTAAGAACTAGAACAATCATCACTATCTAAGTGGGTTTCCAATTGTACCTCAAGGGAGTCATTCCCTTGGACCATGAAGCATTGAGACTCAAATTCTCCACTAGACTCCTCCGTTGGATTGGCAATAGAAGCTCGGAGGTGGTGGTTGTGGTTGTCAACATATTCCACACTGCAAAGGCGGAATCAATATTAGAAACATGTAAAAGATATTCTTTTGATAATGTGCTTCTAATAGCCTCAAGGGCTTGTGCATTGGCCCCTATATGATTGCAATTACCAAGATAGCATTTCTTGGTAGCCGCAAGGAAAACATGTATACCTAGGGTCTTTAGGTATAAGGACATCTTAGTCTTCTAAACTAGAATGTTGGAAGGATCAAAACTAGGTGGGGTGATGAAGTCCATGGTAAACTATATGTGTGCAAAGAAGCAAATGCAAATGCAAGATTAGCAAACAAAGGATCTCACTCCTAGGATGTTAAGCCTAAATATCATGAGCACAAGCTCTGATACAAATTGAAAAACACCTAGAGGGGGGGGGGGTGAATAGGTGTAAGTGCTAATCTAGGAACTAAATGAAAAACTAAATGCGGAAGCTAATGCAAATTTTGCAACACACTTAATACAACACACAAGTGTAGCCGAATTCCCTGTGAAGGGCTCTGGACTAATTACTCTTGATTCCCCTTGAATGGGTTGAGGTGCTATGTGAAGCTCTTGTGGTTAAGTATAAGTGAGGCACACACAAACAACCAAGCATACACGAGATATAGCAGTATGAAATATGCAAGGTACAAATGCAAGCAATCAAGATGAATGTACTGATTGAAGATGCTTTGCTAAAATAAAAGAAGAGTCGAGAGAAATCGGATCAAACGCAAACACAAAGATATGTTTCGAGGATCGAGCACCCAGCTCTACATCCCCGCCTTCACCATCGTGAAGGATTTCTAATCCACTATAGGAGTACCAAACTCCTCTCTCAACCTTACAATGCCATCGAGGCAATACAACCACAATCCACCTCTACCGAAGAGGGATACGGCCCGTAGCCAACAACCAAACTCAATCACCTTTACTGAAGAGGGATACAAAACAATGCCACTCCTATCAACCTCTACCAAAGAGGGATTCACAAATAAAAGGAGGGTTTACAACAAGTGGTTACAAAGACCACAAACTCTATCTCTTTTCCACAAACAAAGATCCTAATAGATTAGGATAAAAGATATAGCTCAAGTGTATAAAACAAGTGTTTTGATCAAAGAAAATCTCTTGGGAAAATACTAAATTGATATAGAAATGAACAACAAGAAACTAATTCCCAAAAACCAATTTTCCTCGAAATAACAAAACACTTGAAAACAAATAATATGAATCTTTTTGGCACAAAACTATTTTGAAAACTTGTTTAAAACACTAAGAAAGGCTTAGGAAATTCTGCTTCAAAATCTTAGCCAAAACCCTAGAGAAATGGGGTTTATATAGGCCAAACCAGAAACTAGCCGTTAGACTGATCTGTCAGTTTGACAGACCTCCGGTCGACCGGTCGGTCGACCGCCAACGGTCAAAAATCCGACCGTTGGAGTAAACCGGTCGACCGTCCGGCCGACCGAAATAAACAGAGAGCACTGCTCTCAGTTACGGTCGACCGCCCGGTCGGCCGTCCCACTGTGTGCCAGACGTGCACGGCTCTGTGCACGTCGGTCGGCCGTATCGGTCGACCGGCCCATGGTTCGGTCAATCTCACGGTCGACCGGCCTGGCTTGACAGACAGGTCTAGGTCAAAATCTGGGTAAAACATATTTTGAAAAATTCTTTTAATAACTTGTAAAAATCCCAAAAATGTTTTTATCATATTGCATTGATATATAAACAAGTGATGAACATTTCTACTCAAATATCAAGCACATGAAATCATTTTTGTTTCTTAACATTTTTACCAAAAACCAAAACATGTATTTTAACAAACTTGGATTTTTCAATACATGAATAGGAAAGTCAAAATAAGTTTGTTTAATAAGAGTAAGCATGCATGTATAGAAAGAATACATCTACTATACTATGTAAACTTGTTTTGATCAAACTATTCATGAAAACCAAATCCAAAACATGAAATGTGTGTGTATTGTGCACTTGAGCATATCAACTATACTAAGCTTTACAATATGGATCTAAAACACTATCTAAACTAGGATACCTAAGTCTTCTTAATGACCTCCATCTTCAAGTAGACCCGATCTAAAACTCCATCCATGAGCTAGGCAAGGTGTGATCATGATGCTTGAGCCCTGGAATCACCATGTGAAGTTTCCAATCATCTTGTTGAAGCTATCACCAAACTAATATCTTGCTAATGATCTGAAACTTAAAATCACAAGAATATTAGTAAAGATAACTACATGAGTTGATCATCATCAAAACTAGAGTGGAAGGCCTTTGGGCCAACAATTTTCAATGCCCTTTTTATCCTTGCTTTCAAGGCCAAACTCTTGCAAAAGAAGGATCCAATGAATGAGTCTAGTCTTAGCATCCTTCTTTTGTATCAAATACCGTAGGGCAGAATGATCGGTGAACACTGTTGTTTTGGACCCGAGTAATTATTACCGAAAATTTTCCAACGCAAACACAACTGCCAAAAATTTCTTTTCGATTGTTGTGTAATTGAGTTGGGCATCATTGAGCATCCTACTCGCATAATAAATCACATGTTTCCTGTTATCAATGCATTGTTCTAGGGCAGTGCCAATGGCATAATCGGAGGCATCACATATGACTTCAAATGGTTTAGTCAATCGGGTACCGAAATGATCGGGGCAGAGACAAGTTCTTGTTTTAACTTCTCTCAAGCTTTTAGACATACATCATCAAAATGAAAGGGCATATCCTTAACTAATAGATTCGTCAGAGGTCTAGCAATCTTCCTTAACTCTTTTATGAATCTCCTGTAGAATCTGCCGTGCCCTAAAAAAGATCTGATATTTTTTATACATTTTGGCTCAGGGAGTTTAGCTATCACTTCCACCTTAGATTTATCAACCTCAATTCCTCTTCTTGAAACTTCATGCCTATGGACGATTCCATGTTTGACCGTAAAATGACACTTTTCCCAGTTAAGTATCAAATTCCATGCATCTTTTTAGAACCAATTTGAGATGATGCAGGCATTGTCAAAGGAATCTCCATAAATTGAAAAGTCATCCATAAATATCTGTAAAAATCGTTCCACCATGTCTGAGAATGGACTAAGCATGCAACGTTAGAACATTACAAAAGTGTTGCATAATCCAAAGGGCATCCTACGGTATGCAAATGATCCAAAGGGACAGGTGAAAGTTGTTTTCTCTTGGTCTTCGAGAGAGATAGGAATTTGGTTGTATCCTGAATATCCATCTAGGAAACAATAGTACTCATGTCTTGCCAGTCTTTCAACATCTGGTCTATGAAGGAAATAGGGAAGTGGTCTTTACATGTGGTGGAGTTCAGCTTGCGATAATCAATGCAAACTCGAATCTTCGTTGGAAGACGAGTTTGCACTAATTTTTTTTTGTCATTTTCTCTCACAGTAAAGCCAGCTTTCTTGGGCACAGCGTAGACGCGACTTGCCCATTAGCTATCAGATATGGGATAAATTATTCCATTGTCTACCAGTTTAAGAATTTTTACACAGACAACCTCTTGCATAATGGGGTTGAGTCTACATTGTGGATTACATTTGGGCTTTGCCTCTTCTATCAGATGAATGCGGAGTTGTACAATGGATGGGCTGATCCCCTTGATGTCGGCCATGGTCCAACCAATGGCCTCCCTATTTTCCCTCAACACAGCAAGAAGATCCTCTTCTTGTTTTTTCTATTAAATGGGAAGCGATGATTACTGAGAAAGCTTTCTTTTCACCCAAGTACTTGTACTTGAGGTGACTAGGAAGAGCTTTCAGTTCAGAAAAAGGGATTTGATCAGTCAAGGGCCGTTCTTCTTGAAAAGATTGATCGGGGTTGCGTTCGTTGCCCATTCGACTGTGGATTCTACTAAATAGTCAAGACTGGAGTCATCCGACTCCAAATCAAATTTGTGTTCAGACTCATATTCTGGCTTTTCCTCATGTTCACTAGTTAACCCCTTAATCATGTTTACTTCAAATGATTGGTCATCCACATCTCGAGGTTGCTTCCCTAGGTGGAAAACATTTACCTCCTTAGTCATGTCTCCAAAAGTTAGGCTCATTGACCCGTTCCTACAATGTATGATAGCATTTGCTGTAACTAAGAAGGGTTATCCTAAAATGACTGGGGTCTGAGCTTTCGAATTCAGCACAGGTTGTGTTTCCAAAACAATGAAATCCACGGGGGATATGAACTCCCCGACCCGTATAAGGACATCAGTGATTCCCCCTAGAAACTTTCACTGAACGATCAGCTAATTGTATCATAACCTGTGTTGGATGGAGGTCGCCTAGCCCGAGCTATTGATACATGAAAAAGGGGAGCAAGTTGATACTTGCTCCCAGATCAAGCAGTGCCCGGTTGATGATGGTCTATCCTATGATACATGAAATAGTTGGCCATCAGGGGTCTTTGTACTTTACAGGGATGGGACCAGATAGTAACTCGCTAATGTTTGAGACAAGGATGACCTTTTTGGGAATATTTATTTTTCTTTCATTGGTGCACATGTCTTTTAAGAATTTTGCATATGATGATACTTGTTGAATGGCATAAAAAAGTGACACATATATTTGAACTTGATTAAACATTTCTCTTATATTTTTCATTTGAGCATTTGTCGTGGTGTTTGTTAGCCTATAAGGAATGACACAATAGGGTTGTATGTTTGCTCAGCTGATTTTTCTTTTTCTTCAGACTTTGAGGTGGATGGTTGTGAGCTTGATGATGAAGATGGGTTATTTGAAACAGGCTTTGGTTGTGCAGACATTGGAGGATTGGACACTGGGAGATTGGAAATAGGGGCATTAAAAGCCTGGTTGTCTACATGGTTTTAGAATCTTAGAATGTGAACAGTATAGCATTATTTTGGTGTTATGTCTTCAGCTTCATGAATAGAAAAGGAGTTCTTTGGATTAAGCAAAACTGTCTTGGTTATGTTCCTTTTTGTCTTTCATTTAGAGAGTTTGCCAATTGACTAATCTGAACTTCTAGCCAATTTATAGCCTGGTTGTGATTGTTCATCATTGAAACTTGTGTTTTAGATAAGGTTTCCAAATCTTTTTGCAAATCTGACATCTTTTTCGCTGGATGGTGTTGTTGTTGGAAAGTGGGCTGAAAATTATGTTGGTAATTTGGTTAAAAATTGGATTGATGACTCTGAGCATTGAATTGGTGGGGAAAGTTTTGTCTCGGCTACTCAGGACTAGACTGACTCCATGAAAAGTTGGGATGATTCCTCCATCCCGGGTTATATGTTTTGGAGTAGGGATTGGAATTTGATCTGGTAAAGGATGCATTCATACCATCGGGTAGCATCTGTTGAGCTTGGTATACAGGACACTCCTCAAACATGTGAATCAAAGCATGGTAGTAGGTACAACCCGGATTTGGCATTTGGGGTGGGTTGATCTGGTTTACTGAGTTCTGTTCCCTACCCTCTAGCAGTTCTAGTATCCTCGTCAGTTGTGTAATTTTGAACTCGGTAGCTATGGAAGACTCAATAGAATGCATACTGGTTCTGAATGTTGTGGGGTTAGTCTTTTTAGGACAAGATTCTCACTGAGTGGTCTTTTTGGCTAAGGCTTCAAATAAATCCCAACGCTGATCCTCGTCTTTCTTTAAGAAATCGCCTTGACACAGTCTCAAAGAGTGTTTTGGTTTGGTAATCTAGTCCATTATAGAGAATTTGGCACTGCCGCCATTTCTCTATTCCGTGGTGAGGACACTGGGCTAACAGATCCTTAAACCGCTCAAAATATTTTCAGAATGGTTCATTGGTTTCTTGTCTAAATTGCATTATATTTTTCCTGATAAGAGTAGTCTTATGGATTGGGCAGAATTTTTTAAGGTAAACCTTAACGAAATCGTCCCAAGATGAAACCGAACCGACAGGTTAGATATACAACCACTTCTTAGTTGTACCTTTAAGAGCAAAGGGAATGAATCTCAATCTTATGGCGTCTTCCCTCAGCTAGGGAATCCGCATCATCGAACATACTTCTTCAAACTCTCAGATGAATAAATATGCGTCCTCAGATTCCATGCCATAAAATATAGGAAGGGTGTTTATAAATTGAGGTTTCAGCTTGAAATTGTTATCGTTGGTCTCTGATAACTAAAAACAGGAGGGAAGCGATGCTCTAACTGGTAAAACTTGTCTTGAAGTGACACAAGATTGGCCATGATTGGAATAAACTCAGGAGATGGTGTAGGTGCAAGTGGAGTGTTCCTAACTAATCTTGATGAAATTGGGTCCCTGGACCACTCTTGCTTGCACTACACAAACAACATTCACCCAACAAACAAATGTAAAAAGGAAGGAACAAATAAGGAAAAGAAACAATCTCCAAGCCTAGTCTAGGTTACCTAGATCTAGATGACTCCTAACTAGGCGATTTCTCGGGAGGAGGTTGTTGTATGAATCTGATCACAAGCTAATCAGCTAGGTAGGGGCAAAATATGGTGGGAGGTATCCGTGCATAAGCAACGAGCCTTAATTACACCAAACCATGGTATATTTAAGGCTTAACCTCTTAATCCCTAACCTTAAACACTGATTTCACAAGAGTATGATTCAAAACAAGTTTCACCCTCAGTTAATCTCCTAATGAGTCTGAATGTCCCTAGGGGCCAACGTCTATCAATTTTAAATTAGGCTTGGGATTCTGAGTGCTTGGATAGTTCTTTTTGGCCTAAGAAAGGGTGTTGAAATCCTCACCTTATCTTATTTATTTGGGTGGTGCCCTTAGAATTGATTTGTGCAAGTGTACAGATTATATCAAACAAGATTCACTCAAAGCGGATAAATCAACCAAAGAGTGAGTCCTATTCTATATGCTATGCTCACGTACCTTGCTCCAGCACTCTTCAACAGTAAAGTAAATGAATTATAAATACATTTACCCTAAGATGCAAATGTCTAAACTAATTTTAACTATCAACAAGCTTTTTACTGTTGGTTTATTCGCAACAATATAGGTGTGGCATACAAGAAAAATAATAGTTGTAGAGAGTTAATTTTTGCAAAGCAAGCAACCTGCAAAAAAGTTTGTTAGTAGTCAACTCAATCTTACCGTGAAAATACGGCAAAAGCTGCGGAAAGGTGGCAAAAGTCACAGAATGGCGACAAGTTTGAGGGTGCTTCATCTCAAGTTCTAGAATAGAGGCCCAAGACCACTTATATGTCACTGCAACTGCTATTTTCTTGCTTTCAGTGCTTGTAACCTGAAACAGAGAAGAAAACATTCAAATCGAGAAAAACAAAGCTAAAATCATTACCCTCCTCGGCAACGGTGCCAAAAAAAATTTGTTCAAAAAAGGAACATGCACTAAAAATTGTGATTTAAGAATTGATGTGAGTTATGTACTTTAGAGAACGTGCTTATGTCCCTTTGAACTTTTCGTTATAGCCATGTGGCAAAACAAGTCGTATCCACAAGAGGGGAGCAATAGAAGCTTTGTCCAATTTTTCATTATTTTCTTAAACTACTCCATCTTTGTTTCAATAAAATAGAAGAAAGAAAGAAACATGTGAAAACGATGAGAGATAGAAAAGGAAGATAAAATGCGATGTGAATTGGTAGTGATTGAGAAAACGAGTGAAAACAAAGTAAAAAAGAAATGTGGATTCAAGAAGACGATGATTGAAAACAAAGAAAAGAAAAGACTAAGTGAAGGCTAAAAGAAACTAAAAGAAAATTTGAAAGAAAGCTTGAAAAAGAGTTTTAAGAAAGAGTTTGAAAAAGAGTTCGAAGAAGTTGAAGAGACTAGTAAAAGAAGTTTCTTGAATAAGTTTAAGTTTTTGAAAATGAGAAAGATTGCATGGCTAACCTTCTAATGAATCCCACTAACTATTAACTTGCTTGATGATAAAGCCTCACAATAGATGCTTGACATGCACAAGTCTTGTATTTTGAGAACTAGTCATGTGGTGTTCTAATGAAAGTCTTTCACCCTCTACTTTACTTCACACGGCAAAAACTTGAACATCACTCTATCAAGGTCCATTTTAAGGTGAGATTACGGAGAAACAAGTGCACTATCGGTTCATCAAAGATGAGTGGTATTCTCCAAATCCAAACAAGTAAGTTAAGCAATTAATAGATCATCAAGAATATAAAGTTTGAGCATAAAATATGAGAGTTAGATTGCTTATTAGAGAGTTAGAGTTAGAACTCTTCATCATAAGCCATCCATAGCTCTTACTTGCATAAGGCTTATTGGCATGCTATTTGATTCATGTGGGTTATTAATCAAGTAGTTAGGGTTATCAAGTAGTTAGGGTTAGTAGTTAGTTAGTCAGTCATGCAAGAAGAAAGTTATCTAGACATGGAATGAAAGCAAGAAATGAAAAGCTTGTTAGAGGTGTTAGAGATTGTTAGAGACATGAATTAAAAGCATAAGTAGAAGATTGCAAGAAAAAGAAACGAAGAGAAGAAAATTCTTGTACTGATTGTCATCTTCTCAATTACAACAACACTCTCTCTTCCTCACTCAAATTCTGGAATGAAAACTAATCTAATTGCAATGATGTAAGAGTATACGAGAAATTAGAGTAGCAAAAGCAACTAGGGTCCTCTGCTCTCTATTCTCTGTCTAACTTTCTCTCGGATCTAATTACAGGATATTTATAAGCTACAGAAGCTTGGAGAGCACAAAATGATGGGACACGTGTCCAAGATCCGCACCTGGATCCTCTATCTTGCCTCAAAAATGCGGTAAAAGTAGCGTTTTCGCGACTAAATGGTGGACAAATGCGTAGATCTTCTGCCATCTATCCTTTCTCCTGGATGGTAGCTTGAGGAAATATCCATCTTTGCGCACATAGGCGAGCATTAGTCCAAATTCATTCTCTAATTTTTAGAACAAATCTACCATTCACTAGATCCATCTTTCTTCCTCTTCAAGAATCCCATTTAATTATTCGAAAATAGCTTTAAATCAGGATTTTGTTACCACCTGCCCTTCTCCTTCTAATTATCTGCAAAAGGCCCAAATGTGATTTATTAGCAGCATAATTAACATAATCAGTAGGAAATATGATGATGATGATGCAAAATCGGTTATTAATCAAGCTGCCCTCGAAAAAGACGTAGCTGCTCATGTTTATACCAGACTCCTCAAGCAAGTCGACATACTGTGGGAATCATAGTCCCCCTGAACTGTGAAAAAAAAGCTCGGACTCCTCCGTCGCCACAACGTGACGGGAAGCCGCACATACCACTGGCAATTTGAAGCGCAACAGGTCAGAGACTTGAAATGATGACGAGCGCTCCTAGAACTCACAGCATCCCCGTAGTCCAAAATTACCTCGCATTGAGGACATTATGGATCTGGTTTAAAAGTGGCTAAACCAAGTGAGCCAACAATCTCTGAAAGGAATGTAGCATAACAGGCTGAGGCCCTCCGACTCACCACTGTCTTGGAAAATCACCACGCTTCGATTCTTGAGGAAATTTGTGAAGCCCTCCTTCTACTGCTACTCGGGAGTGTCCGACCCCATTCTTCATCTCCGCTGGTTCCAAGATAAAATGGCGATTCATGCTCATGACAACCTTCTTCTTTATCAGACGTTCTCTTCCAGTCTCGAGGGCACTACATATCATTAGTTCTACTTACTCCCAAAGAACTCCTTTTGGAGTTTTGATGATATAACTGATGACTTCTACAATCAGTTTGCTTTTCAGAGAGTGTTCCGGAGAAACATCAACCATCTCCTCACACTTAGAATGAAACCAAGGGAGAGCTTGAAGAACTATGCTAAGTATTTTCAGAGCCAAATGGCTCTGGTATACAACTGCAATGAAGATATTTCCGCTATTGTATTCATCAGTGGGCTACAAGTCACCTACTCGTTTTACAAGTATCTAGTGAAGAATGATGTCACTAAAATGAGAAACATTCTCATCTGGGTGCAAAAATACATGCATATCGAATATGCGACTCGGGGTGCGACCAATCACCCCCTAAATAAGGATCTGAGAGTAAGAAGCAAAAGCAGCAGTTTCCCCCGAGGAAGAATCCAAACCACAACTCTGCTACTGTCCATAAAACACCCCGACACGCACGCGAGTGGAACAAGGATGAGGCCACAGAGCTTGACCTCATTCGATTCAAGATTCCTATCGATCATGTGTTTAACGTCATCAAAGACCAGCCTAGGGTCAGGCGCCCGAGTCAACCTCTCTCGCAGAACTGTATGGTCCAGGATCTAGAGAGTACTATGCCTTCTATGAAGTATGGGCCATCTCACCCTCGACTGTCGGTCCCTCCAATGACACCTCCATGATTTGGTTAAACAGAGATATCCCAGATAGTTCATCCTCAACCCTGGACAACCCTCAGCAATCAAAGTGCAAAAGGAACTCCCACTATAAGATGGTCAGACAGACAATATCTTCATCCAGTACAAGAAGGTGAATGCCATCTTCTACACCTCCTCGATAGAAGGCACCATAGTGAAGGGATAGGCCATTTATGTCAATGAAGCCCAGAGGGACGACTTCCCAACAATACTGACATGCCCACCTGAAAGTACACCAAGGGGGTTAATAGGTGTAATGCTAATCAAATACAGAAATACAACAATTAAAATGAATAATGCAAATGGTCAATTCAAATCAAGAAGTGAAGTCAGATTTTCAGTTAAAGGCTCTAGAACTTCTCCTCTATATTCTTCTAGATAAGAGTTGAGGTGCTTAATTGCCTTCTTGATTGAAAGAGAAAAACCGACAAGTGTGAATGATGCAAGAGATGAATAGCAAGTGCAATAAAGTAAAAGCACAAGTGCGAAAATATAGATAAGTAAAAACATAAGTGCAAGCAATAGAGATAGAGTAAGAGCAAGAGAGAGCAATCGCAAGCACAACATATTTCTTTCAAGATTCGAGCACCAAGCTCTACATCTCTGCCTTCACCACGTGAAGGATTTTCACTATACACAAAGAAACTTTCACAAGGAAACTACAAGGTCTACACAAGAATCGGAGTACGCAACCCTAACCTTTAACCCTCTACACAAGAAGTAGCACAAAGTTAATGAAATTTACAAGCTTTTGACAACCACAAAGGTCACAAACTCTCTCTTTACGACTTCCTGGAGTTTTGAATGGAGAAATGAGGTTCAAAGAGTTTGTGAGAGAAATTTCAGTTGAAAAATTGAACTTGAGAGCTTAAAACTTGCAGAGAATGATTTGAATTTGCGAGCACTTGAAACTTGAAAGTAAAAACTTAATTTCTCCTTAAAAACTTTGATTTCAAAAACTTGTGTATGAAACTTCTATTTTCTGCTACAAAAACACATATATAGGCAGTAGGTAAGAAACATTAAAGAGCTAAACAAGTCAATAAAACACTGATAAAGTCTTAATAAAATGAAACATACTTGTGTGGGTATAAAACAAAACAATTTGAAAGGAAAAAATCTCGTTTTATTTGAAATATAGCCTAAACGGTCTACTAGAGCTGTCGACAGTCCAATAGGGCTCCAATAGAGTTGCCGACAGTCCAGTGTGCAATGGCTAAAATATAGTCATTACGGAGCTTGCCTGTGGATAGTCCAATTGGACTATCGACAGCTAACTGATACATAATGTATCAACTGTCAATAATCTACGTGAACTGTTGACAGTCAGTTCTGAAACAATGAAGATCTTAGTCTCTATAAATCCCTATCGACTACTCCTTCTCAAGGATTGTCGACAACGCTATTGAGCTGTTGAAAGTTAGAGGTACAAACATAGTATTTTTGAAATATTTTTGAAACAATTTTTGTATAGATAACTTGTGCAATTGTGTGTGATTATTGAGCATCAATTCAACACCAAAACTTAAACAATCTAAGATCTTACATGGGATTACATGGGGTTACATTAGCTTCAAGTCTTCATCAATGAGGGCTTCTTCAAAATCTATATTTTGATCATCCATGCTTGAGTCTTTTCCTTGAATCAATTTGATTACTCCATATCCTTCCTTTAGAAGAAGAATGAACCACAATCCTTTCTTTTGAGCCATGTAAGTTTATATACACTAGAACTTGATTTAGTATCAAATAACTTCATATGATTTATAATCATCAAAATAGAACCAGAGAATGAACCCTTGGGCCAACAATCTCTTCCTTTTTGATGATGACAAAGCACATGAGTTATTTAAAATAAATAAAAAGAAGAGCTTAGAAAGCTTCCCCCTGAAATTATGCTTATCTATCAAGTTCAAACATATATGAGTAAGAGATATAGCAATAACAAGCAAGTCATATGCATATAGGTATTAATTTTGCATTATAGAACATTATGCATAAACGAGTCAACCTCCTTCCATACCTCCAACCAGTAATTTAAGTATGCAATAAAGAATAAGGTACCAATAATTAAACATTTGCATACAACATGAGAATGAATGGATAAGAGGTAATTGCATGAAAATCAATCTCAAACAATAACTAATAAATAACTCAAAATATTTCTCCCTTTTTTTTGTCATACATCAAAAAAAGGAATACCAATTAAAAAATCAAAATACCATTTGAAAATAGATCACTTAAAAACTATCATGTTACCAATTGAAAAGATAACTTAACTTAATTGAAATTTTTCATGAAAAATTATGTAAAAACCAAGAAAACTCATAAACTCAAAACATCGTGTAACCATCATACAAATATTTAATTCACAACAAATAAAAAAGAATCTATTACAGTCAAGAGGTTTAATAAAAATATCGGTCAATTGGAAATCGGTAGAAAAATAGTTAATTTTAATATCTTCTTTCTCGTAATGGTATCTAAGAAAGTGATATCGAACACTATTTGCTTGGTCTTATTATGTTGATTTGCATTCTTGGTCATATGAATAGTACTAGTATTATCACAAAATATTTTAATATGATCATAATTTAAATCATAGTCAAAGATAGTATGTTTATCCAAAGGACTTGCGCATAACAAGCCCTGCTCGCAACATACTCCGTCTCAATGGTTGAGAGGGCTACGAAATTTTATTCTTAGAAGACAATGAAACGAGGCAATTTTCAAAAAATTGACAAGTTCCACTAGTGCTCTTCCTAATTACTCTACAACCGGTATCGTTGGCATCCGAATAACTTGTCACAGAGAATTGTTCAGTTTTTGGATACCACAAGCCCATTCTAGTAGTGCTCTTAAGATTCTAATAATACATTTTATCACAATCAAATGAGACTTTTTAGGAAAAAATTGAAATCTAGTATACAAACAAACGCTAAATGTAATGTCCGACCTACTAGCCGTCAAGTAAAGCAAACCACTAATTATATTGAGCTTAATGTCAATATTTTTACCTTGCTCATTTTTATCAAGCTTGGTTGTGGTAGCCTAAATTCTAGCCCAAATTTCTTGATAAGATTTTTTATATACTTGGCTTGATTGACGAAGATCCCATTACTCTTTTGCTTGATTTGGAGTCCAAGAAAATAGTTGAGCTCTCCCATCATACTCATTTCGAACTCTTTCTTCATGCATGATTCAAAATCCTTATAAAACATTTCATTAGTAGATCCAAAAATGATATCGTCAATATATATTTACACTATCAAGATATCGTTATCTACATGTATTGTAAAAAAGATAGTATTAACTTTGCCTTTAATAAAATCATTTTCAATAAGAAAATAGTTAAGTCTTTCATACCAAACTCTTAGAGCTTGTTTAAAATCATACAAAGATTTTTTCAATTTGAAACAAAATCTGGATGTGTATAGTCAATAAACCCTGGGGGTTGTTGAATGTACATCTCCTCTTCAATGAAACAATTAATAAATGCATTTTTAACATCCATTAGAAAAAGCCTAAAAATCCTCAAAAGAGGCAAATTCAATGATCATCTGTATGGCTTAGAGCCATGCTATAGGCGCAAAGATTTTCTCAAAATCGATGCCTTCGATTTGGGTGTAACCTTGAACCACTAGCCTAGCTTTAATCCTAATAATATTTTTCGAGTCATCCAACTTATTCTTAAAGATCCATTTAGTACCAATAATTGGCTTATCATAGGGCCTAGGAATAAGGTACCAAATTTGATTACACTCAAATTAATTGAGCTCTTCTTACATTGTAAGTAGCCAATATGAGTAGCCCTCAGCTTCGAGGATGTTCTTGGGCTCATTGTGTGATTAAGAATGCAACATGGCCATAAATATCTAGAAATTTGTAGCGAGTAGTTACCCCCTTAGATATCTCACCTAAGATGAGATCTTTGGGATAACTTATTGCATATCTCCAATCCTTCGGAAGTGATTGAGTTGCTCCACTTCAACATTTTGAGCTTCACCATATTCATCATCCTTTAACTTGTCATCTTACATTAGAGAGTCTTTTAAGGAAATCTTCTCTTTATCTTTACTTAAGAAATCATTCTCTATAATATGCTTCGCAAGAGCATTAAATTTCTCAAACTTAACATGCCTAAACTCTTTAGTAGTCAAAATTGACCTATTGAAGGCCCTACATGTTTTACCAGTATTTGAATACCCAACAAATATAGCTTTGTAAGACTTGACATCAAATTTATCTAAATTATCCTTAGTGTTCAAAATAAAATATTTACAATCAAAAACTTTAAAATATGAAACATTTGATTTTTCTCAAATAGTTAATCTCAAAAGAGGTTTTAAAAGTATTTTGTAGAAATAAATTCTATTTGGTTTGTAACATGATGTATTTACGGCTCGTCCCATAGATATTGAGGCAGTTCATATTCACTAATAATTGTCCTAGCAATCTTTTGAAGAGTGTGATTCTTTCTTTTGATGACTCTATTTTGTTGTGGAGTTCTAGGACATGAAAGTTCATATTTGATTCCATTTTTTGCAACAAGTTATGAAATAGTGGTTGATAAACTCATGACCTCTATCTCTCCTAATGCGCAAAATCGAAATTTTTTTTCTTTTTCAACTCTTGTTTTAAAAATATTGAAATATGAAAAACCTTCATCTTTATGTTCTAAAAAGAAAACCCATGTAAATCTTGAAAAGTTGTCAACTAAAACAAAAAGAAAACTGTTTTCACTACGACTTTGATTTTAGTTGGACCAAACAAATCCATACGTATCAACTATAGAGGTCTTGATGTCATGATATCCTTGATTGTTTTGAAAGAGGTCTTGGTTTATTTCTCAAGTTGGCATGCATCGCAAATGCGGTCCTTTTCAAATTTCAAATTAAGAATATTTTTCACCGATTTCTTAGAATTAATTTGGGATAGATGGTCAAATGGAACATGGCCTTGTGTCCTATGCCACAGGCAAGAGTCTTTATTAAAAACATTCAAGTAAGTAGCATTACATTGTAAATTCAACATGTCAATCATGTAGACATTGTTTTCACAAAAATGGAAAAGAATACAAGAATTAATTTTCTTATCTAAAACATCACAAGTAGGTTCATAAAAAATAACTTTTAAGCTTTCGTCACATAATTAACTAATACTTAATAGATTATGTTTGAGTCCATTATCAAAACAACATCTTCAATTAAAGGAGATGAGTCAATCTTGATATTATCTATACTAACGATTTTGCCGTTTGGAGTTATCTCCGAAGGTGAAGGTGCCTCCTTCATGGCACCTCTATCTAGTTGCAAAGTTATTGATATCTCACGTCATGTGCTTTGAGCAATCACTATAAAGGTATCACCGCTCCCTACATCTTGGAGTCTTGGTGAGTACCTATATCAATTAACAAAGGGATTGACTTTGGTACCCAAATTTTTTTGCGTCCTAAAATGTTAGTCTTTCGAACCCATAAATAATCATTAGAAGCATTAACTCTATCATAACAAAACTTAGTCAAGTGACTTTCTCGGCCACAATAGAGGCATAAGTACACCTTGACATATAAAAATGTATGATATGTTTGTGCATGATATGTAGCATTGGTGCGTGTAGCATGGTGTGCATGTGGTTGTGGTGGTGTGTGAGCATGATGGGGTGTGTGTGAAACATAAGGTTTTCTTAGAGTTTGTCTCTTTGAAAACATAACCTCTAATCTAACCTTATCAAATTCACACTTTTTTAAAACATTTCTCAAATATTAATTTTATTTTTCAAAGTAGAAATCTTATTTTCATGAATAGTTGAAAATTTAGCTATGTAAGAAATTTTATGTGCATTAAATTATTTTGTGTCTTTCGAAGAGTAGAAGATAAAATCTCTTTTTCTTTAGAAATAACAACTAGTTGATTTTGAAGAAGTTCACTTTCTTTCTTCATTATTAAATACTTCTTCTTGAGAAAAACGTAGTTTTTGAAAAGTTCTTCATAAGCTTCACCCAATTCATTTATAGATAACTCACATTTATCAAGAGTAAGTACGAGAATTACCTTGGGTGTGTCCTCATTTGTCATGAAACACATGTTTGTCATATCCCAGCTTTTCATCGAAGTCACTTCTGAATCCCATATTGCTTTCAAGGCCTTCTTTTTGTAGGGCTTCTTGGAGGTTATGGGTTTGCCTTTTGTCTCTGGACAATTGACAATGATACATCCGGGTTTTGTACAATTGTAGCAAACAATCTTCTTGTCCTTCTTGTCTTGCCATCTTATTCGGTTGTTGAACTTGACTATGTTGTACATCCTCCTTATATCTTTCATAAGGAGAGATAAATCCTCATCATCTTCTTAGTCATCATCTTCTTCTTCGGAGATGAAAGATGTAGATTTGAAGACAAGAGTCTTCTTCTTTTGGGTCGCCTTCTCCTCTCTAGCCTTTCTTTCCATCTCATTGGTTTTTAAATTCCTAATGAGACCAATAAGCTCCATCTCTTCTTTATTATTGAGCTCTTTTAATGTAGTAAATTTGACCTCCCAAGATGGTGAAGAGCACGTATGACCTTCCTCACCTTTTGATCATTATCAATTTTATTACCTAAAGAAGCAAGACCATTTGTGATTTTAGTAAACATGGTAATCATGTCATCAATGGATTCTTTCTTATTCATGAAAAAATTATCAGATTAGAAACGCAAGAGATCAATCTTAGCTCTATTGACTTGTGTGTCCCTTCGAATATGACAACCAAGTTTGACCAAATCTTATAAGTGGATTTGCAATAAATTACACTAGTAATATCATCATCATTCAAGATTTAAAGTAAGACATAATGTGCCTTAGTATTAGCATCAAATCTTAGATGACAATTTCGGACCAAGTGTCCTTATCACCATCGGGTACATAAAATGGTTTGGTCACTGCCTTTGCAACCTGTCTTCCGAGGGATTGCAAGAAACGATCATCTGGAAAAGTTAAGGCCATTAAACATGGGTAGAGTCTTCATTTCTTCATCCATGGATACTAGTGTAGAGATCAAACAAAAGATGCAAATAAATGATTAGGAAGAGGATCTCTCTAAGGGGAATAAATTAAAACCTAGAGTTCAAGCCTCTGATACCAATTGAAAGTACACCTAGAGGGGGTGAATAGGTGTAATTCTAATCAAATGCAAAAATGCAACAATTAAAATAAATAATGCAAATTGTCAACTCAAATCAAGAAGTAAAGTCAGATTCCCAATTAAGTTCTCTAGAACTTCTCCTCTAATTCCTATAGATAAGAGTTGAGGTGCTTAATTGCCTTGTTGATTGAAAGAGAAACCCTGACAAGTATGAAGGATGCAAGAGATGAATAACAAGTGCAATAAAAGTAAAAGCATAAGTGCAAGCAATAGAGATAAGTAATAACACAATTGAAAGTAATAGAGATAGAGTAAGAGTAAGAGAGAAAGCAATCATAAGCACAAGAGATTTGTTTCGAGATTCAAGCACCAAGCTCTACTTCTCTGCCTTCACCGCGTGAAGAATTTTCATTATCCATAAAAGAACTTCTACGAAAGAACTATAAGGTCTACACAAGAGATGGAGTACACAACCCTGACCTTCAATCTTCTATACAAGAGCTAGCATAAAGCCAATGAAGTTTACAAGCTCATAGTAACCACAAACGTCACAAACTTTCTCTTTATAACTTTCTAGAGTTTTGAGTGAAGAAATGAGGCTTAAGAAGTTTGTGAGAGAAATTTCGGTTGAAAATTTGAACTTGAGAGCTTAAAACTTTCAGAAAATGATATGGAATTGAGATCTCTTGAAACTTTAAACCTGAAAGCAAAAATTTGATTTTTTTTTCTTTAAAAACTTTGATTTCAAAAACTTGTGTATGAAACTTCTATTTTTTTCATACAAAGACCCATATATATATTTGAAATAGACAAAACAATTTGAAAGAGAAAATCTAGTTTTATTTGAAATATGGCCTAAACAGTCTAACTGGAGCTGTCAACAGTCCAATAGGGTTGTCGACAGTCCAGTGTGCAAAAGCTAAAATTTACCCATTGCGGAGCTTGCACGTAAATAATCCTATTGTACTATCAACAGCTGACTGATACATAATGTATCAGCTATTGATAGTCTAGGTGGACTGTTGACAGTCAGCTCCAGAACATTGAAGACCTTAGTCTCTGTAAATCTCTGTCGACAGCTCCTTCTCAAAGACTGTCGACATCTCCATTGTGCTGTCGAATATTAGAGACAACAAATATAGTATTTTTGTTTAGATTACTTGTGCAATTGTGGGGATTCTTGAGCATCAATTAAACACCAAAACTTAAATAATGTATGCTCTCTCATAGGGTTACATTAGCTTCAAGTTTTCATCAATGAGGGTGCCTGCAAAATCTATATTTTAATCATCCATGCTTGAGTTCCTTTCTTGAATCATTTTGATCACTTCATAACCTTCTTTCAAAGGAAGAATGAAGACAATCCTTTCTTTTGAACTCAGTAAGCTTATATACACTAGAACTTGATTAGTATCAAATAACTTTATGTGGTTTGATATTAAAACAAAATCAGAGAGTGTACCCTTGGGCCAACACCACCTTCACTACTGGGTAGGCCAATCTTCTTCTCGAAGGTCGACGCCTATACTGTGCACTTACCACACAATGATGCTTTGGTCATTATAATGCATATCAGTTGTTGCCGAGAGTTAAAGATTTTTGTCGATGGGGGAAGTAGTATCAATGTTCTGTTCGGTCATACCTTAGATCGGATCGAGGGCACTCCTAAGCTCGCTCAAAAGATGATTCTCCCTTATACCTGGTCACAACTCTTTGTATTTAACATGAGTGAGGCACGCTCGTTTGGAATAGTCACATTCTTTGTCCGAGCTGATCCATACACTGTTACCACAGAGTTCTGTGCACTTAATGTTGAATCTTTCTATAATGCTATCCTCAAGAGGCTATAGATTCATATGATTAGAGTCATCCCATCCACCATTATCAACTTCTAAAGTAACTCACACGGTCTGGAATGGCCGACATAAGGGGTGATCAGGCGATGGCCGAAACTATAGCTACAGTAGTCTAGGAGAAGTTCAGCTAGATGACAAAGAACTCCCAGGTAGTCTCTGACAAAGATTTCCATATAGAAAATAAGCAAAAGAGAACTGCTGACCAATAGAAATTACAGAATGGAGAAAGCCAAGACTATGACTTCCCTGCCGAGTCAGAGGATCTTGACCCTGACTCACCTATTGAGTGGAGAGACCAGATAGAAAAATTGAGGAGGAACCTGAGTAATTTTTTGTAGATCCACATCATCCAGAGCAAGTCCTCCGAATCGGTTCAAAGCTACATCCTTAGGAGAAGACCTTGTTCAAAAGGTTCTTGTCAGACAATTTGGATGTATTCACATGGACTCCCACTGCTATGTATGGAATCGATCGCAGTATTATCTTCCACAAGCTCTCCATCAAGGCGAACACCAGGCCAGTAAAGCAAAAGCTAAGAAGAATGAACGAGGAACAGAGTTAGGCCATCAGCGATAAAGTTGATCGCCTACTATAGGTCGGCTTCATCTGAGAGACATTCTACCCCGATTGCCTTTCCAATCCCGTCCTTGTGATCCCGTCCTTGTGAAGAATAAGATTGACAACTAGAGGGTTAGCATCGACTTCACTGACCTCAATAAAACTTGCCCAAAGGATAATCCCTCTCCCGAGGGTCGATCAGCTGGTATAGGCAACAATGGGCTATGAACTTCTTAGCTTCATGGATGCCTACTTCGGGTATAACCAGATCAAGATGCACCCATTAGATGAAGACAATACTGTTTTTACTACTGGTCCAGGAATTTATTTCTACAAGATGATGCACTTTGGGCTCAAAAACATTGGAGCCACCTTCCAGCGCATGGTTGACAAAGTCTTCAAGAATCTGATCGAGAGCACAATGGAAGTGTATGTTGATGACATGTTGGTGAAAAGTGCCCTGCGCATGGATCTCATCCAACATTTAGGTGAAGCTTTCAACCTCCTCAAAAAGTACAGGGTGAAGCTCAACCTTGAGAAGTGCACATTTGGTGTTGCTTTTGGAAAGTTTTTAGGGTATCTTGTCACTCAACAGGGCATCGAGGCTGACCCTGATCAGATATCTGCCATCATAAATATGAAGTCGTCCATAGGTGTGAAAGAGGTCCAGATGCTGAACGAGCATCTCGCTGCTCTCAACTAATTTATTAGTCAATTCATGGACAAATACAACCCTTCTTCCAAGCCTTGAAGAAGAATAGGGTCGATTTTCACTGGAATGAAAAATACGAGACATCTTTCCAAGGTCTGAAGAGATATCTGGCTTCACCACCACTCTTGTCAAAGCCCACCTCGAAAGATATATTGTTCCTTTATCTAGCTATCTCGAATTCAGCTGTAAGCGGAGCCCTAATTCGTGAAGACAATACCCAGAAGCTGGTGCACCACATCAACCATTCCATGAATGGACCATAACCAGATACCAAGGTCTGAAAAAGTTGTTGCTCGCTCTGTTTATAATCTTAAGGAAGATCAAGCATTACTTTCAAACCTTCCTAATCACGATCCTCATTGAGCATTCTCTGAGAAGCGTTATAGAGAATCAAGAAGCAACGGGGCATATAATTAAATAGGCGTTAGAGCTGAGGCCCTATGGACTTAGATATGAATCATGGACAGTAATCAAAGGGCAGGTTTTGGCAGACTTTACTACTGACTTCACCCCGGGATCCACAGTGCAATGCAACTTACTGGAATAATGGGTTCTTGAATGTGCATGGAGCATCAAATAGCATAAGAGTAGGCATCGGGATTCTCCTCACGACTCCAGAAGGATCTATTATCAAGCAGTCTTTTACCCTCGACTTCCTTGCCTTCTATAACGAAGCTGAGTTAAGGCAGTCCTAGCTAAACTTCGAATGGCTATCACACTCGGGGTCACTGGGCTCAAAATTCGGTGTGTCTCCTCAATAGTGGTTAACCAAGTCAGCGGGGAATATATCGCAAGGAATTTATCGGTTGCTAAGATTGCACATTTATTATCATATTCTCATACTTATTATCAAATAAACTCTGCTTGTTCCTAATTATTGTTTAATTTATTTGTAAGCCCATTCCTAAAGAAGAGTGAAGAGAAATGAGCCCAAAAGCCCATCAAATTCTGAATTAAATCAGAATAAATTCGAAATCAGGGAATCAGGGCAAATCTTGGCAAATCAGAGAGGTTGAAAACCGGTTGAAATGTATCATCCCAAATCAAGCGGTTGAAGCCAAAGATCAAAGGCCGTTTAATCACAATTCCAGAGCTTTAACGAGAAATCCAACTGAAGATAAATCTAGAACACGAAACCAGGGACTACCACCAACAGAGTGTGGCCACCTGGCCACATTCTGGCCGCGAAAACGCGGCCAAAGCCCCATTTTTGCGGCTTTGTTAAGGAGTTAGGGGGAGCGTTTGCTCCCCCTATCTTCTCACGCCTCTCCCCTCTGGGTTTTTGCCTATAAAAGGCAGGTATTTCACTGTAAATGGGGACGACCATGCAGAGATAGGATTTAGTCCATTTTTTCATTTTTTACTGTAGGTTTTTGTTTTTCTTTTCATGTAACGTTCAGTTTTAGTTTATGTAAATTAGAGGAGATCAGAGTTTCATAGGAGAATGAGAACGAAGCTTGTGCTGAGAGTGACATCGGTATAAGATTTTCTTCTTTTCTCTTATTGTTATAAAATCGAATCTATAGTTCCCTTTTGTATGTACTTTATTTTTGTGTTCTTCTTCTTCTTCTCTACTTTTCTTCTTTCGGTACAATTGCTATCCAAGTAAGTCTAAAAGCATTGAAAGAAGCCTTGCCTTTGCGAGTGCCACCGATAGCTTATGACGATGGATTTTGAGTTTCATTCTGTATCACTTCATACTTGCAACGTCTTGATGATATAATGTGAAGGAAACGGGAATCAACTCTTATGGGCTATACGTTGATCGCCTCACTTCAAGGTAACATCATTGCAAAAGATTCAAGTAGGCATTTGGCCAAAAGAAGTAAGTAATTTTTTTAGCTTCTTTTCTTTTAATCATTTAGTTTAGAACACCACAACACCCACATCTTTTATCACTCCTTTTCCATTTCTTTGTGCATATCCAATTCTGTTTCTCTATCTTCCCAATCTCTCCCTTTCTGCCTAACTTGACTTTAACTTTTTATCACTTTTCTTTTTAAAGAACTAAAGAAGAACTTTAACCATTCTTTGTAGCATAAAGAGAACTTGCTAGAAAAGCTTCCATCGTTAGTCCCTCCTTGTGGATCACGACCCGCATAGCCAATTGCTATTGCTGTAAATTGAGCACTTGTATTCTTTAATCTTAAAATCTAAAATACTGTATTTTGTGTGCAGGTTCTATCACAATCAATTTTTGGCGCCGTTGCCGGGGAGGGACGGTAAGTAATTCTCTTTAAAGTTTACATTTTTGGTTAACTTTCTTCTTTGTTTTTTGTACAGATTTAACAACAAGAAATTCTTACTGCAGTGGACACATAAGTGGCCTTGGACTCTGCTCAAGAAAGCAGAGCCAAGAAGCCCTCCGATTTGCTACAGTCCTGTGACAAACTGAGTGAACTAATAACCTGTATTTTCTGTAGGTTGGCTGAATTGCGTAGTTTAAATATCTGTACCATTTATTTTCTTGTTTGTCTCACTGTATTTACTTTCTAACATCAACAGTAAAATGATGATTGTAAATGCTAAAAAATGATTTAGACTTTGCATTTAGGCACGTGTCTATTTCATTACATTTTCTATTTACTATTGAAGAGTGCTGGAGCAAAGGTACGTGTGCATAACATCTAGTATAAGAACACTTTTGGATTGTTTACATTGCTTAAGTGTTGTTTTTCTTGTACACTGCACTAAATTGATCTAAGGGCTTGTCCTATAAACAAGATAAGGTGGGGAAATCATTACCCTCCCTTAGCCCACAAACAATCTCCTCACTTACTAACACAAGCCTAACTAAAAATGAGTAGACGTTGGCCCTAGGTACATCTCGGACTCAATTAGGAGATTATCCTAGGGAAAAGGTGTTGGAATTTGACTCCTGCCAAATCAGTGTCTAGGAAGGGGATTAAGGGCTGAAAGCCCAAAAGTTGGTGGTTACTTAATTAAGGAGCGTCTTTGACGGATAACCTCCCACAAATCTTGCCCTGACCTGACTGATTAGATTGTGGTCAAAGTCTGCATTATACCTCCTATGGATAGTCTAACCAGTTAGGAGTCGTCTAGGTCAAAGATCTACCCTAACTTAGGTTAGAATTTTTTTCTTTTTTGTTTGCATATTTGTTTGTTTTTTTCTTTGTTTGTGTTTTATTGTGTGATATGGCTTATAACAATAATGTTTTCATTTTAATGGTAATCCATATTACACATCAACCTCTTTTTCGGATATTAACAACCCGGCATATCATAACTTTAACCAACATAGTGTGCCAGATTGGTCTTATACGAATCAATATAACCCATGCCCCAATCTTATAACCATAATTTCCAGAATAATTTCAACTCTTCACAGAGTCAGTGGGGATTCACCTCCCCCGAGTCCAATTTTCAACCAACTTATCCTCCTTATCCACCTTGTCCATAATATTTTCAAGATTCATACTCAGTTCCACCAGCCCAAAATAGAAAACCATCAATTTTGGAAATGAGTATGCGTGAGTCTAAACAACAATTACAAAATCTGATGGACTCACAATTTTATCACCAATTCCAAAACAACACTTCATCTTTTCAAGACCAATCGCAACAAAATGATGAACCTATCAACTATGAAAAGATGCTTGAAGCCATGGCTCACGCTCAAAACGCTCGTAATCATGACATAGATATGATGGTCCAAACTCTACGTTCTCACCGTTTGGCCAGTTCTGATATCGTTAACCATTCTGCTAGAGCTGAAGAGTCATGTTGTTTTGAAAAACAAGGTTTCATTTCAGAACAATCATTTGAACTTGCCCAAACTCCAAATTTTGAAAATGACATTGACAGTTTGGCAAGTTATCCCTTTCCGAAAATAGAACTTGAGAATGAATATGATCTTGAACCTCAACTTAGTGATTCAATCTACTTCCTGATTCAATAATGATCTGGTATCTTCACCTGGTATCAATCATTTTCTCGAGTCAACATTGGATCCTGTGCCAATTCATAATGAAATTGAATCGCCCATCTTTGATGATCATTTTATTGAACTTGACCAATTTCTTACTTTTGAAAGTCCCATTGACAAATTGGCAAGTTCTCATTTTTATGAAATTGAACTCAATGAGAAATGTGACCTAGATTCTCAAATTTTTGATCCAGTTCAAATTCCTGAATCAATATTGACTCCTGTTTTGTTACCCGATTTGAGTAATATTTTAGAGTCATTTTGATTCCCACACCTGTCATTCTTGAACTTGAATCACCAATATTAAGTCACATTCCATTGTGGGAAAATGAATGTAGACTTGAGTTTCAACTTCTTGATTTGGACCCACTTCCCGAACCAATCTCGACTCCTGAACCTTTACTTGACTTAAGTCACTTTTCTGAGTCGGTATTAGTTCCTGTACTTCCTAAATCCAAGTCAATCATTCTATCTTTTCACACTCCATTTTGGGACAAGGCAGTTGACAAAATTGACTCCAAAATCAATTATGGAATTTGAAAATTAGATGGGGTCAAAATTTTAATAAAAATCCTTCATGTATACATCATTTTAGTGGGTTATATTAGTGAGATTTCTGATGGCTTCCTCCGAACTCCATGCAAAGTCGATTGGGCCGCATTTCGTAGACCAATCAGACCACCACCGGAACCAACACCTTAAGGTAGTATTTTCCTTCCCTGTCTTCTTTTTCATGCATCTATACATTAATTCATACATTGAGGACAATGCATGAGATAGGTGTGGGGGAGGGTTCAAACATAACTTAGGTTTTTCTTTTTATTAAAAAAAATTAACATTTTCTTTACTTTTAAAAACTATTTGAAAATAGAAACAATAATTTGACATATTTTTTGTAAGAAATTAAGTCAATTTTAAGGAATAGGAAAATCAAAATTAGGATTTCTTAAACTTGGTCAAAATAAGATTATTTGTTTAATTTTTAGAGTTAGAAAGATAATTTGTCAAAGTAATTTAGTCTTGATCTTTATCTTAATGAAATATGCACACTTCATACACTTACAAAGTTAGGGTTCAAAAAATGAAGATTCTTATGCCTTATAAAAAATAAAAAAAAGAAGAAAAAAATATATCTATGAAAGATGAACAAGTCTAATTATTGATTAGCTAGGTGCTTTGGCCTAAGTAAGCCTTGGTATTTATGCGAAAGATGATTAGATAAGTTTGAGAAAAAAGAAAAAAAAGAAAAAAAAGAAAAACATCTATGAAAGATGAACAAATCTAATTATTGATTAGTTAGGTGCTTTGGCCTAAGCAAGCATTGATATTTATGCAAAAGATAATTAGATAAATAAATATATATATATATATATATATAATCCTCTGATTAAGCTGGGTATTTGTGCCTCATAAAGCATAAGTATTCACACCTAAAAGCGGTTCATATAATAAAATCCTTAGTTTTGTGGCCTTGTTTGCTCGAGTCCTTAAGTCCTTGGGTGTTTTCTCACCGGTGCCCTAAGACCGTTTGGTTTGGGAGTCATCGATTAAAGGCTCGTTACATGGGTAGATTAGAAAGCCTAATAGAACTAAGGAATAATACTATAATATATATATATATATATATATATATATATATATATATATATATATATATATATATATATATATATATATATATATATATATATATATATATATATAAGTAAATAAGGCATAAGAGTTAGAGCTAATAAACCTTTAGTAAAAATTTTCATGGTCACAAGATGCATATGACTTAGGGTAAAATAATAGACTAGATGTGAAGTACAATTTGACTCCTTATTTTGATTGATAACAAATTTTTGAATAGAGACTAAGTTTAGGAATGAAAAATTCAGTTTTCTTATAACTTATATGTTACTTAAATCTTACAATTATATTTCAAATATTTTTCTCTTTCAAAATGCTTTTCGAAAAAATAACATTTTTCTCTTTTTTTACGGATTTTGTGGGTGTAATCTGCTGAAAACCCTCACGAGACAAAACTCGTCCTCTAGAGGAAACCTAGAGGTCTAACCGCTTGTTGTACATGCTCAGTGCAATCGCGTGACCTGCGAAAGTGGTCTAATAATTTTTAGTATAGTTTAGTTGTTTTGCTCGAGGATGAGCAAAAGATAGGTTTGGGATATGATCGGTTGCTAAGATTGCACATTTATTATCATATTCTCGTACTTATTATAAAATAAACTCTACTTATTCCTAATTATTGTTTAATTTATTTGTAGGCCCATTCCTAAAGGAGAGTGAAGAGAAATGAGCCCAAAAGCCCATCAAATTCTAAATTAAATCAGAATAAATTCAAAATCAGGGAATTAAGGCAAATCTTGGCAAATCAGAGAGGTTGAAAACCGGTTGAAATGAATCATCCTAAATCAAGTGGTTGAAGCTAAAGATCAAAGGCCGTTTTATCACAATTCTAGAGCTGTAACGAGAAATCCAACTGAAGATAAAGCCAGAACGCGAAACCAGGGACTACCACCAACAGGGTGTGGCCACCTGGCCACGCCCTGGCTACGGAAACGCGGCCAAAGTCGCGTTTTCGCGGCTTTGTTAGGGAGTTAGGGGGAGCGTTTGCTCCCCCTATCTTCTCACGCCTATCCCCTCTGGGTTTTTGCCTATAAAAGGCAGGGATTTCATTGTAAATGGGGACGACCATGCAGAGATACGATTTAGTCCATTTTTTTATTTTTTAGTGTATGTTTTTGTTTTTCTTTTCATGTAATTTTCAGTTTTAGTTTATGTAAATCAGAGGAGATCAGGGTTTCATAGGAAAATGAGAATGAAGCTTGTGCTGAGAGTGATACCGGTGTAATATTTCCTTCTTTTCTCTTATTGTTATAAAATCGAATCTGTAGTTCCCTTTTGTATGTACTTTATTTTTGTGTTCTTCTTCTTCTGTACTTTTCTTCTTTTGGTACAATTGCTATCCAAGTGAGTCTAAAAGCATCGAAAGAAGCCTTGCCTTTGCGAGTGCCACCGAAAGCCCATGATGATGGATTTTGAGTTTCATTCTGTATCACTTCATACTTGCAACGTCTTGATGATATAATACGGAGGAAACATGAATTGACTCTTATGGGCTATACGTTGATCACCTCACTTCAAGGTAACATCATTGCAAAAGATTCAAGGTAGGTATTTGGCCAAAAGAAGTAAGTAATTTTTTTAGCTTCTTTTCTTCTAATCATTTAGTTTAGAACACCACAACACCCACTTCTTTTATCACTCCTTTTCCATTTCTTTGTACATATCCAATTCTATTTTCTCCATCTTCCCAATCTCTCACTTTCTGCCTAACGTGACTTTAACTTTTTTTCACTTTTCTTTTTAAAGAACTAAAGAAGAACTTTAACCATTCTTTGTAACATAAAAGAGAACTTGCTAGAAAAGCTTCCATCGCTAGTCCCTCTTTGTGGATCACGATCCGCATAGCCACTTGCTATTGCGGTAGAATTGAGCACTTGCACTCTTTAATCTTAAAATCTAAAATACTGTATTTTGTGTGCAGGTTCTATCTCAATCAGGGATGCTCGGATAGCGGAGTACCTTCAACTGGTCCTCAGGCTGAAATCTAAAATCTCCTGATGCGACTTCAAATGAGTCCCTAGATCCGAAAATAATTACGCTGTCACTTGCCAACTTGGGGGCAGCCACCGAGTTGCAGTTCAGATGGTAGATTCTTGTTGAGCACACTGCCAACCTAAGCTTCCAATGACCGATCAGGGAGATCCTTCGCCTTGATACCTCATCAGGATGGAGGGATAGTGATCGAGGCAAAATCTGCATAGAAAAATAAATTTTAAAATTAAGATTAATATGTGCTAAGTTTCTCAATACTTCTGCTATAGCTAGTGGCTATGCGGATCATGATCAACAAGAAGGAAAAACGATGCAAGCGTTTTAGTATTATTTTTAAATCACTAAAGCCAGTTAAGAGTTTCTTCATAGTTTTGAAATAAAATAAAAGAAAAGAGTTATGTTAGAAAAGAATGTAGAAGATAAAAGAAGAATGGTGTTGGTATTTTCATTTTTAGTTAAAAGAAGAACTAAGTTAAAAAAGAAAGAAAAAAAGAAAGAGTTGATTTTTTAAAGTCTTTTAAAACTAAGAAACTAAAAGAAAGAAAGAAGAAAAAAGTATACTTACCTCTTTTGCCTGATTATTTACGTTGGATCATTAGCGACAGTTTTTCCTTAATTCAGAGGCGATCAGCGCATAACCCATGAGAGTTGATTCGAGTCTCTTTTACATTACATCATTAAGATAACGCAAGCATGAAATGGTAGAGCTTAAGACTAGAACCCATTGTTTTGAGCTATCAATGGCACTCGTAAAGGCAAGGTGATTTTGATGCTATATGACTCATATGGATTTCAATCGATCCCAAAAAAATTAAGTAAAAATAAAAAGAAGAAAACAAAAGCTAACTTTGATTAATTGAAAAACGATAAAAGAATAGAAGAAGATAACATTCAGTGTCACTCAAAATATATTTCTTCCTCTTCTTCTCTTATGAATCTCTTTTCTAATCTAAGTTTACAAATAAATAGAAAATTATATTGAAATAAAAAGAAAAATCTAAGTTAAACTAGAGTAAGAAACCTAATCCCAGCTCTCTACTTTCTGGTACCTGTCTGCCTTCTAAATTTGCAGTATTTATAGCTGAAATGGATAGGAGGGAGAAGTACGAAGATCGAGAGAGCAAATGCTCCCCTAACAAATTAACCACGCTGCGGATCTAGGGCTTTTGTCACGGATCCGTGGACTGGATCGGGCCGTTAGGCTACTTCTGGAGCACGTGGATCCATTCTTCTTCTGATATCCCATATTATCCAGTTGGATTTTCTGTTTGACATTGGGATTTTCAGCATATATGGCTCAATCTTTAATTGTGATTTAAATCCTCCAAAATCTGATTTAGTTGGATTAGGTTTGTGATTATCTTCTCTCTCTTCATTAATCATACCTTGCACAATTTAGATATTAAGACATGTAAATAGAAGTGTTTATTAAAAGGTAAATGTAGGAATGTAACAATAGATAATGCAATATACATGTACAGTCACAACCCCACATCTATCTTTTGCTTGTCCTAGAGAAAAATAAGAAAAACTAAATGTTAGCTACTTTCACAGGTTACGCAACTACGCTGACCATATGCAGCAAGCTTTTAAACCTCTAAGTTACACCTAGAGGAGGATTTGTAGTCTCCTGAGGGTTTTTAGTGAATTACACCCACAAAATAAAGAAAAACAAAGTGTTAGTATTTTGGAAAATGTATTTTGAAAGAGAGAAAATATTTGAAGTATTCTTGCATAAATCAAGTTACCTATAAGTCTTAGAATCACCAAACCATTCATTTTCTAAACTTAGTCTCTTTTCAAAAACTTGTTATCAATCAAGATAAGGATTAAATTGTATTTCTCATCTAGTTTATTATTTTACCTTAAGTCATATGCACCTTTTTGATCATGAATATTTGACTTAGGATTCTTCAACTCCAACTCTTATACCTTATTTTACATTTTATAGTATCAATATTCCTTAGTTTTATTAGGCTTTCTAATTTGCCTATGTAACGAACCTTTAGCCAATGACTTCCAAAAAGGACGATCTAAAGCACTGGGTGAGAAAACACCCCAAGGACTTAAGGACTTGAGCAAACAAGGCCACAAAACTAAAGATATTATTTACGATATGAACCACTTCTAGGCGAATACTTACGCTTTATGAGGCACAAATACCCAACTTAGAATTTTTTATGTATGTGTGTGTATATATATATAATATATATATATAATCTTTTTATTCTTATAAGACATAAGAGTCTTTGTTTTTTAAGCCTAAGTGTATAAGTGCATAAAGTATGCATATTTCATCAAGGCAAAAATTAAGACTAAATTACTTTTTTAATTCTTCTTTCTAAACCTAGAATTCAAACAAATAATCTTATTTTGACCAAGTATAAAAAATCCTAATTATGATTCTCCTATTCCTTAAAATTAACTTAATTTCTTACAAATAGGTCAAAATATTGTTTCTCTTTTCAAAATGTTTTAAAGAAAATAAAGTATTTTTTATTAATTTTAAAATAAAACCTATGTTAATAAACCCTCCCCATACTTTCTTATGCATTACCCTCAATGTATGAATAAATGCATATATGCATGAAAAAAGAAGAAAGGTAAGGAAAGATGTTACCTCAAGGTGGTGGTTCTGGTGATGGTCGGATTGGGGCTAGCATTGCTGCCAAATCTAAATATTGTGGCAATTGATGGAACCCATTTTTGACCTCTTTCCTATTTACTTTTTTTACTATCCCCTATTTAATTAGGATCATGCAAGACTCTAAAATAAAAATTATCCACCAATCTTGAAAAATCATCTCGGAATCATAATGTTCAATACCTTGTTCATACAAAGAAATGTGGCTTGGTGGATGGCCGATTCGGCTCAAGAGTGAAAGGTAAGGGAACCAACACTGAATCGAAAATATGAATTAAAGCAAGTTTAGATTTGAGAGTTAATTTTGGTTCAAGAGTTGAGTCCAAATCAATTTGAGAGTCAATTTTAGTTCAAGAATTGAGTCCAAATTAATGAATTAAAGTTTACATTCATTTTTCAATAATGGAATGTGACTTTACAAGATCGATGATTCAAGTTCAAGATTTATAAGTACGTGAAACAAGATTGGCTCAGGATTATGTTCCAAATCTGTTAAGGATACTGGAGTCAAACATTGAATCAAAATTGAAACTGAATCACAAAGTTAGAGATTGGGTCACATTCATATTTATGTTCAATCTCAATGAAATGATAACGTGCTAATTGGTCAAGTTCAAGATTATGTGGTAAAATAGAATCTTGGTTTCCAAAACAAATGCCTTTTGGGCCGATCAACAGGGTTGGAGATATCAGGATTGGTCAAATATTAATAAGAGAGAGTTTTCTCATTCTAATAAGTGTTGACCAATCGACTCATTTTTTCTTCTAACCTATCAACAGACTAGATAAACTCATTTTGGGACTGAATTATGTATTCCACATTTTTTTCTAAGTCAATTGGTTCTTTTTGAAAAGGTGAGTATGAAAATTGGTTTTGGAAATTTTGTTGAAATTGTGTTTCCATCAGATTTTGAATTTGTCTCTCAGACTCATGCAAGGCTTCTAAACTTTTTTCTTACTAGGATTTTTTCTTTAATCGATTGTTCTAGAAAAGGAGTATATGAAGTAAAATTTGGGAAGGATTCTGGACAAGGTGGGTGACCATATAACTTGGAAAGGTATATCCCCACTGGCTCGATGAAGAGTTGAGATGGTTATTCCAATCTTGCTCATAATATTAGAATTGGGGAGTAAGTTAAGTTAGATAAAATGAATTTGATATACTTGGTAGTTAAAGTTATGCAATACCGGGTTAGTTATATCCGAGTCAAAAGAGTCGGGGTGAAATATTGATTTACATTTGCATGTAAAAATTTATGGTTATGATCCATATCCCATAAAAATTAAGAACTAAGAAAGATAAACAAAAAAATAAAGAAAAAAAAATCTATTCTATGTTAAGGTAGACCTTAGACTAAATGACTCCTAACTAGTTGACTGTTCAAAAGAGATATATTATAGCAATCTGACCATAGGATAATCGGTCAGGTAGAGACAAAATACAGTGAGAGGTATCCGTACAGGTAATGAGCCTTAATTACACCAAACTACTGATTTTTGAGGATCTTCCCTCTCAATCCCCAACCTTGACACCGATTTGACCAGAGTCAAACTCTAACAATTTTTTCCCAAGGTCAATCTTCTATTGAGTCCGAGATATCCTTTGAGCCAATGTCTACTCGGATTTAGTTAGGCTGGTTAGTGAGTGAGGAGATGATTTTCGAGCTGAGCAAGGGTAATGACTCCCCCACCATTTCTTGTTCCTAGTTTAAGCCCTTAGTCATTTTAGTGCAAGTGTACAAATGTATAGTAAAAAACAACAACAATATAAATCACTTAAAAATATTGTATTGTGAAGAATTTCTTGAAAAATATGATTTAGAGAAAAAAATAAATTTGAAATTAAATAAAGAAAATAGTGTTTTGACAGATTAAAAATTTCAAAACACAAATGTTTAGGTTCAAAATACTAACATTCAAGGACCCAAGAAACTTTGGGTACCAAAGTCCATACCAAATGTGTCTGATGTAGGTGTGGCCTATCACAAGACGTGGGAGTTTTGATGTCTTGATGATGGATGCAATCAGAGCTTGATGGACAAATTAATAGATGTGTCATTATCAAGATTTAGGTGGGTGGACCACCTTGTTTTTGGAGAAGTGGAATTAGTTCTTTGAGTATTGGTAACATCTTTATCCTCCATATCATGTTTTAATATGCTTAAACTGATGATTTTTTAGCATACCATGATTTACCTGTTTCATGTTTTAAATGCAATTTTTATTAAAGCGTGTGATATACTTATATAACTTTTGAGATACCCTCTTGATTTGTGTCAAAATCGATTCATATCTTTCGTGTACTCTACCATTATTTAGTTATATGCGTATATCCTAACTTTGATGACTCTTTCATTTACACTTATGATTAAATTTATTTCTCAAGTATGTTTTGATATTTTTATCCAAACCTTATTTTATTTATTGTACATGCTAGTTTTGTGAAAACTATGTGATACACATGTATAATCTTTGAGTTTCACTTAATCTTCATGTTATATATGTTCTATTTCATTTGTGCACTCAGTTCATGATTAATTATCCTCATATGTCCTACTTTTGATGATTCTTACATATTTTATAATATAATATGTTTGTGAAAAAGAATTTTCTTAATTTGCGTTTTCATGTTTTTGCAAATCAAGTTTTGTATGTGTCAAAATTTTTAAAATTTTTTTCATAAGAGTTGATGAATTTTTTAGAGCTTTATTGTTTTATCTTCATAAATGTGTTATTCACATGACTATTCCTCACTCACCTATTTCCTTCACTAATAGTTTTATATTCATGACCATGTATATGCTATATAGACTTTGAGTGATAATTTTTATGTAATAAGAATGTTTCATGATATATATATGATTTGCTTCATATTTGAAGAATCTTAAAGTAGTTCTCAAAACTATTTTAAATTAGTTTTTTTATTCTTCACTTGGTAGTATTTTCAAACTATTCTTAACTATTTTCAAAATTATTTTTTTTAAAAATACCACATTTAGCAGGAGGATGGATTGGTGACATGCCTTGCATGTGTTTCAATGACTATTTTTTGACATGTGCATGAAGGTTGGCGATTTTGATGAGTTATACCATGATTCACAAGATATTTGACTTTTCTATACTCATTCTTGTTATATATATACACGCGCGCGCGCGCACACACACACACACATATGTGCTCTAATGATATTTCTATTAGTTTACAAACATATATATGATGGATTGTGCATGTGTAACCATGTCCATGCATGTTTTCAACATAAAGTATATCGTGTCTATGTTTACTTTGAATCCATTTAATGCTAAGCTTATATTCATTCTAATTGGTTTCATAAATTGGTATCAATTTCAATTGGTATCATTTTTTTTTGCCTTATGCATTTGTTCTTTGTTTGTTTCAAAAGGGGGAGAAATTTCTTGATTTAAATTTAAATTGATATCTAATTCTCATTCTTTTTGAAAAAATATTTCTTTTTAGCAAATGTTCATATTTTCAATTGGTTTCAATTGATATTTATTTGGTATTATGCTAAATTTTCAATTAACATCCGTTATATGATTTTCAATTAATTCTCATTGGTATTCGTGCATTTAAATTGATGTATCAATATTTATTTTAAATTAGTTTATCAAAATTTTCAATCAGTTTCTATTGCTTATATACAAGCGGAGTTCACTTAACGTCTCCTCTATATGTAAATTTATGATGAGTGTATTAATAAAGAAGAGATTGGCCTCTCTTCTTTATATCATACACATGTGT
This sequence comes from Agave tequilana, assembly GCA_038442645.1. Taxonomy (NCBI): domain Eukaryota; kingdom Viridiplantae; phylum Streptophyta; class Magnoliopsida; order Asparagales; family Asparagaceae; genus Agave; species Agave tequilana. The sequence goes on from JAVJIF010014965.1 coordinate 93,063, forward strand.
AGGAGGAGCTTAAAATCTTTGTCTGTACATTGTATATTATGCTTATGTGGCTTAGAATTTAGTCATCATTCTCCATGTAATGCATATATGCAGTGGGATTTAATATACATTTATATCACATATACATTTACCATATTTTCTTTACTCCTTTGTTGATGAATCGGTAAAAAGAAGAAGAAAAATTTAGAGTTATATATGTAAGTGATTATATATTTTTGCATATATTCATGATTTGTTTGATATGTATGAGCTTACACTAAATATCTATATGTTTTATGCTATGCATGAGTTAATAGGGAGTTTTTACAAAGCTTACCTTAATCCAGCATATATAACTTTATGAGTTTTGTCATCATCAAAAAGGGAGAGATTGTTCGCCCAAAGGCCTATCACTCTAATTTTGATGATGATTAACTTATGTAGTTATAGTACTAATGATCTTACGTTTATTAAGTTTCAGTTATTCAATCAAGATCTTAGTTAGTGTTGAGCTTCTTCAAGCTAACACACGTCGATTCAATAGCTCAAGTATAAAGAACATATCAAGCACTCAAGATGGAGTCAAGCTCTAAGGAGTCAAGTTTGTGATCGAGTCAAGATGGAGAGAACGATCATATCAAGAAGAAGACTCTAGTTGTACGAATGTTGAGATCTTAGGTAAAGTTTAGATTAGACTTGATGACCCCAAGTACCCACAAAAGTTTTAATATTGCTTTTAATATCAAAATGTTTCGATTTTTTGGTTTAACCTATTTTGATTTAACTAGAAGATGTTTTTGGTTTCATGAATAAATTTTCTCAAAAAAGTTCATATTATTTTATATATGTATTAGATTTTACTCATACACATTGTGCTTCAAATGAGTTTAACAAACTTATTTTTTATTTATACAAGTTTTGAAAAGTTTGTTTTTCAATTTAAAGTTTATTTTTGAAAAAATAATTTTCATATTTTAAAAATAGTATTTAACATCTCAAAAATAGTTAATTGGTTTGTAATATGTTGTAACACCCCGTTCCTGGAATACGTACTTAGTTGCGTATTCAGATTTCTCGATCATATTTTTCGATTTGCTTCTTGTATTTATTCCGTATTATGAATTCCTTATATGATTGTTTTGTCTTGGATTTGGATTCGTGGATTCGGAGTCAACCTTAGTTTGAACCGAAGGCCCGATCCCAGAGTATTGCTCGGTTTGGACATTCTGGTATACTGATTTGACCGATTTTAGTTTTAAATATCATTTTCTAATATTCTAGATTTTCTATGATTTTCTGGAATTTTTCAGAATTAAGTTGAAAATCTTCAAAACCGGTATCGGCCAGTATCGTTGACCGACTCCCGGATTTTTAATTTACAAACGGTTTAGAATTTCTAAATGTGCCTTTAGACATTATTTCTCAAAAATATATTTTCTATCTGAATACATTTTCTGGGATTTTCCTGAATTTATTGAAAACCCGGCCAATCCGGCGTATACCGAGATTGACGGTCGACCTTATGATTTTTATCTTGAAAAGGAGATTGAATTTCTGAAAACTGATTTCACCAAAATCATTTTATAATAATTATGATTTTTGAGAATTTTTGGGAAGCTTTCCAAGTTACTTCATTTTTGGGCTTTTCCGGTGTTTTCCCAGATACCGAGGAGATGGTCCCATATATTCCACTTTATCTTTTTCCATTTTCTCTCTCCTTCCTTAAACGCAGATCTCACCAACCTAGGATTCCGCATTTATTGTGAAGATCCTCCCCATTTCGCATTTAATGCACTTCAGATCAAATCCCATCAATTATCATGACTTTCTCTCTCCTCTGTTAAAAACGCAGCTTTTGGCTTTCCCTAAACGCAGCCTTAATCCCTGCATTTAGCCCATTTTTCCTAAACGCAAGTGTGCTGCGTTTCATGTGGGAAACGCAAGAAATCTTCTCCCTTGTTTCCTTTTTGTCTTATATGGGTGTAACATCACCTTACCCTTTTTCTCTCTCTTCATTTAATGCTCTCTTCCATATTGTCATTTCCAAGACACCCACTCCTTTCTCTTCATCACTACAACCGGCCATGTGGCAAGAGAAATGTCAAATCTCCCCATTTTACAAAAACCCCCTTACCTTTATTTAATTGCATCACTTCACAAACCCAAATCCTATAAATACCTCCTCTCCTTCTCTCTCCCTTCATTTTTTACTTCTCCTTCATCTTCCTTGCTTCATGCAGCCAACAGAGGAGCCACCAAGAGAGAGCTCCTTCTCTTGCTTCCTTCCTCACCAAACTTCACCACCTTCAACCTCCAACACTTTGTGAGAACCGGCTCCTCCTTTTGGATTGGGGCCGTGTTTCTTCTCCATTGGCAAGACTTAGGGCCGGCCACTCCTTTTGGATTGGGGCCGAACTTCCCTTCGTTGGACGCAGTAAAGATCTTGTTAGGCGAGTAATCTCGCTATCCGCTTGCCTTCGTATTTTATTGACTATGCGAGTGTTCTCGCTTGATTTTCCTATTTCGACGAGTGCTTTTCCTCGCCAAGAAATTGTATTTTTATCAACAATCTATAACTCTTAAAAGCTGTTACTGCTCACTGTTTCCCAGTATTAGTCGACTTGCCCAATATCATAAGTCGACTAAACCCTTGAAACGCAGCCTGGTTATTCTGGAACGCACCCTATTAGTCGACTAATCATTCTTCCTAGTCGACTAACCTTCCTGAGACGCGGATCTTGGAAACGCAGCTCTGGGAAACGCGGCTCTTGGAAACGCGACCATGTGAGACGCGACCTTGAGAGACGCACCCTTTCCATGAAACGCGGCCTACTCTTTCATCCCTTATTGGCCAACTCTTTCTTGTGAGACGCGGGCTTGTGAAACGCGGATTCATGAGACGCGGACTTGTGGCAAGACGCGGGCTTGTGGAACGCCACTTCCCTGAGACGCGCCACTTTCTAAGAGACGCGCCGTTTCTCTGAAACGCAGCTTTCCCAAACGCAGCCTAGCTAGTCGACTTGTCTCTTTGTTATAGTCGACTAACTCCTTGCTTAGTCGACTACCCATGAATCCCTAGTCGACTATCTTTAGCTAACTGCTGTGATTAATCACTTCCTTGAATATGGACTTTATCCTCGGGACTTGTATTATTTGTTATGATATTTTCATGACTTGTCACCTGCCTAATATCACCATCCTGTCATGCTATCACTCAACACCCAGCATGATCTACTTGACTTGTGATTATCATGTTTACGGGAATCTTGCCTTGTTATTGTGTATGGAACTAAGTGCCACACAGAGCAAAGTGCCACACTACTCGGTGGGGGCCACCTCTTGAATCTGTGGGGGCCACCTCTAGAATCCATCCCCTCAGAACAAAATGCCACATGTAACAAAGTGCCACACCATACTCGGTGGGGGCCACCTCTTGAATCTGTGGGGGCCACCTCTTGAATCTGTAGGGCTATTCCTGTTATGACCTGTTATTCCCGTAATTTGATAATATTGATAAGCTACAACTTGCACTGGGAATGGGAGGAAGTAATGGATGCCGGAATGATACCTTACTTATAGTAATGGAATAAAATACTGACGATTCGTGTTAGTGGGACTTTGGGCCCACAGAAGATGCGTGTTAGGGGGACTTTGGGCCTCCAAACTGGTCCCAGGTGTATGGGACTACTATAAGAAGTGTTATCAGTTCTCCATCTGCTTCCGTTAACAACCCTCGCCTTGCTTATATATGGATGTATGTGTGTTGGGGTGTACACCCGGACACATACCCAGATATATGGGTCAGACGAGTAATAATAAGTGCCTGTCATGATTCTTGTTATGATCCCTGTTATGCCTGTTATGATTCCTGATATGACTCTTGTTATGATTCCCGTTATGACACCTGTATTGGACTCCTGTTATGATGCCTGTTATGATTCTTGTTATGACTCCCGTTATGTACTCCTGTCATGCCTGTTATGTACTTCTGTTATGACCACTTTGTGACTTGTGATTGTATGTGCTTGGATTACGATGATATGAGATAAAGGTATATAAATGAGGGTTTCCTTGTTTGGATTATTCCTTCGACGTACTAGTCTCATGGAAGCGTGACCTAAGCTTGTGCAATCGGTTTTGCTCGTAATCGGATTTCCTGTTTTATGATGATTATGATATACTTGTTCATGCCTGCTATATTTGTGTTCTAACCCCTGTTTTCTGAACTTGATATCCTTTGTACTTGATATCCATTGTTGTATTCACACTTGTGCTCATCCTGGCTCGCCACCTGGCTTTTGCATTACACTCGCCTGGGGAGTTTCATCTGACTCCCCTGGATTCTCATGTCCAGGTTTTGGAGCTTGGAGCGTGTGGATCCTTCCTGTTGCTGATCAGAGTGGCGCAGCGGTAGCGTGGATCTCTAGCCTACCGTCCAGAGCCACGTCCTTCCAGGCCCCTGTGTGCCTCTCGAGTTTCCTTATAGTGAACTCGTGAGTGCCTTTCATTGTTTACTCCTGTATACTCCTTGTATTCTCGCATTTGCGCCTATCAGGTGATGTAATATTATTGTAATATCGGATCACCTCTGGTGATAACTCTGCAATTGTACTCATGTGTTGGAATGTATCATGCACCACTGCTTTCGTACTCTGATTCTCGCCTGTACTGATGCTTAGCGTATATACGTGAAGGTACTTCTGACTTGCGTATATACGTTGCAGTAATGTCTCCGTATCCGCCAGGATCGGGGCGTTACAGGTTGGTATCAGAGCTTAGGCTCTTACTTCCTCAGTACGTCCAGATGGCAAATTAATGGTAAAGCAATTTGCAACTGGAATGCATGAGTCTTGGTTATACAATCCAACTACAAGTGCAGAGTTATCTTTCTCTTTCTTTTGATCCATTCCTTGTATCCTGAGCCCTTCAATCTTTTACCTTCCAGTTTCTTCTTGCTACCCATTCCAACCAACTCAGATATGGAAAGACGGAGTACACGTAATGGTGCTGGTACTTCTCAAGATGGACCCAACAGGGACAGTGATGGTATGATGAGGGTACTCCAAGGAATGATGCAGAGTCAACAGCAGCAGACGGAGCTTCTACGTCAGGGACTGATGGTTGCACCCCGAGGACAGAGGCCAGGCAGTGTGTCAGATTTCAGGAGATTACAGCCGGCCGTATTTTCAGGTACAGAGAAGCCTCTGGATGCAGAACAGTGGCTGATAGACACAACAGATCTTTTAAAGGCAGCCCGAGTCCCGGATGAAAACCAAGTGGAAGTAGCCAAGATACAACTGAGAGATGTGGCCAGAACCTGGTGGTTGGCAGAAGAAGCAACACTGGAGAAACCCATCACATGGGATCAATTCTCAAAGGGTTTCTATGAGAGATTCTTCCCGGCAACAGCTCAGAAGGAAATGGAAGAACAATTTATCCGCCTGCAGCAGCGCAATCGGTCAGTGGATGAGTATGCTGCCGAGTTCTTGAGGCTTAGCAGGTTTGCACCCTACATGGTGTCAGATGAAGAAAAGCGGGCTAGCCGATTTTAGCAAGGGCTAAAGATGGATGTCCAAATGTTCCTTATTCCTCAACAACTGAAGACATACTCTCAGGTTCTCTCCATTGCCCGAGAAGTGGAACGAGGACTGGAGAAGAAGAATGAGAACCAGGTGCAAAACAAGACAGCGAAGAGACCTTTTCAGTTGACGAATGAGGAAGATGCAGCTAGGGCAACCCATGGTCCGATGATCAAGCGACCTTTCCAACCTCCTTTTCCTCAGATTATATGCAATTTCTGCCACAAGCCTGGACATTATAGGAGAGATTGTCGAATGGCCAATGGACTATGTTTGGCATGTGGGACAGGGAGACATGCAATAAGGGATTGCCCGTTCAGAAGGGTAGGGAATATGGCACCAGTTAGACCAGCACTTCCAGCCCTAGCACTTCCCGCTCCACCGCTAAGAAGGAACCCAGAACCCGTAGATCGAAGAGCCCCATTTCCACCCCAGCAGTATGATCACCCACAGAGAGGAGCGAGACCCAGAGCAGATTTTGGCAGAGGCCAAGTTCACAACATGGCAGCATAGGTATCAGATGAAGCAGCAGCAGAGTATGAGGCTCAGTATCTGGAGCAGGAACCTTGAGGATGTCACCGTTTGCAGCAACCCCCTGACCTTTTGTATTTTGAGTTGGTAATCCTTCGTGAATATTCCTCCTTATCCTATTCTCATTGTCCATCCTGGTCCCTCCTGTGTTTATCTTACACCTGTTTTGGTTTTATGAAGCCTTATTTCCAGCCTTTGTCCTTCTTGTGTTCAATTTACCCCCCTTATCGAAATTGCGAGGACGCAATTTTTTGTAAGGTGGATGGATTGTAACACCCCGTTCCTGGAATACGTACTTAGTTGCGTATTCAGATTTCTCGATCATATTTTTCGATTTGCTTCTTGTATTTATTCCGTATTATGAATTCCTTATATGATTGTTTTGTCTTGGATTTGGATTCGTGGATTCGGAGTCAACCTTAGTTTGAACCGAAGGCCCGATCCCAGAGTATTGCTCGATTTGGACATTCTGGTATACCGATTTGACCGATTTTAGTTTTAAACATCATTTTCCAATATTCTAGATTTTCTATGATTTTCTGGAATTTTTCAGAATTAAGTTGAAAATCTTCAAAACCGGTATCGGCCAGTATCGTTGACCGACTCCCGGATTTTTAATTTACAAACGGTTTGGAATTTCTAAATGTGCCTTTAGACATTATTTCTCAAAAACATTTTCTATCTGAATACATTTTCTGGGATTTTCCTGAATTTATTGAAAACCCGGCCAATCCGGCGTATACCGAGATTGACGGTCGACCTTATGATTTTTATCTTGAAAAGGAGATTGAATTTCTGAAAACCGATTTCACTAAAAATCATTTTATAATAATTATAATTTTTGAGAATTTTTGGGAAGCTTTCCAAGTTACTTCATTTTTGGGCTTTTCCGGTGTTTTCCCAGATACCGAGGAGATGGTCCCATATATTCCACTTTGTCTTTTCCCATTTTCTCTCTCCTTCCTTAAACGCGGATCTCACCAACCTAGGATTCCGCATTTATTGTGAAGATCCTCCCCATTTCGCATTTAATGCACTTCAGATCAAATCCTATCAATTATCATGACTTTCTCTCTCCTCTGTTAAAAACGCAGCTTTTGGCTTTCCCTAAACGCAGCCTTAATCCCTGCGTTTAGACCATTTTTCCTAAACGCAAGTGTGCTGCGTTTCATGTGGGAAACGCAAGAAATCTTCTCCCTTGTTTCCTTTTTGTCTTATATGGGTGTAACATCACCTTACCCTTTTTCTCTCTCTTCATTTAATGCTCTCTTCCATATTGTCATTTCCAAGACACCCACTCCTTTCTCTTCATCACTACAACCGGCCATGTGGCAAGAGAAATGTCAAATCTCCCCATTTTACAAAAACCCCCTTACCTTTATTTAATTGCATCACTTCACAAACCCAAATCCTATAAATACCTCCTCTCCTTCTCTCTCCCTTCATTTTTTTACTTCTCCTTCATCTTCCTTGCTTCATGCAGCCAACAGAGGAGCCACCAAGAGAGAGCTCCTTCTCTTGCTTCCTTCCTCACCAAACTTCACCACCTTCAACCTCCAACACTTTGTGAGAACCGGCTCCTCCTTTTGGATTGGGGCCGTGTTTTCTTCTCCATTGGCAAGACTTAGGGCCGGCCACTCCTTTTGGATTGGGGCCGAACTTCCCTTCGTTGGACGTAGCAAAGATCTTGTTAGGCGAGTAATCTCGCTATCTGCTTGCCTTCGTATTTTATTGACTATGCGAGTGTTCTCGCTTGATTTTCCTATTTCGACGAGTGCTTTTCCTCGGCAAGAACTTGTATTTTTATCAACAATCTATAACTCTTAAAAGCTGTTACTGCTCACTGTTTCCCAGTATTAGTCGACTTGCCCATATCATAAGTCGACTAAACCCTTGAAACGCAGCCTGGTTATTCTGGAACGCACCCTATTAGTCGACTAATCATTCTTCCTAGTCGACTAACCTTCCTGAGACGCGGATCTTGGAAACGCAGCTCTGGGAAACGCGGCTCTTGGAAACGCGACCATGTGAGACGCGACCTTGAGAGACGCACCCTTTCCATGAAACGCGGCCTACTCTTTCATCCCTTATTGGCCAACTCTTTCTTGTGAGACGCGGGCTTGTGAAACGCGGATTCATGAGACGCGGACTTGTGGCAAGACGCGGGCTTGTGGAACGCCACTTCCCTGAGACGCGCCACTTTCTAAGAGACGCGCCGTTTCTCTGAAACGCAGCTTTCCCAAACGCAGCCTAGCTAGTCGACTTGTCTCTTTGTTATAGTCGACTAACTCCTTGCTTAGTCGACTACCCATGAATCCCTAGTCGACTATCTTTAGCTAACTGCTGTGATTAATCACTTCCTTGAATATGGACTTTATCCTCGGGACTTGTATTATTTGTTATGATATTTTCATGACTTGTCACCTGCCTAATATCACCATCCTATCATGCTATCACTCAACACCCAGCATGATCTACTTGACTTGTGATTATCATGTTTACGGGAATCTTGCCTTGTTATTGTGTATGGAACTAAGTGCCACACAGAGCAAAGTGCCACACTACTCGGTGGGGGCCACCTCTTGAATCTGTGGGGGCCACCTCTAGAATCCATCCCCTCAGAACAAAGTGCCACATGGAACAAAGTGCCACACCATACTCGGTGGGGCCACCTCTTGAATCTGTGGGGGCCACCTCTTGAATCTGTAGGGCTATTCCTGTTATGACCTGTTATTCCCGTAATTTGATAATTTTGATAAGCTACAACTTGCACTGGGAATGGGAGGAAGTAATGGATGCCGGAATGATACCTTACTTATAGTAATGGAATAAAATACTGACGATTCGTGTTAGTGGGACTTTGGGCCCACAGAAGATGCGTGTTAGGGGGACTTTGGGCCTCCAACTGGTCCCAGGTGTATGGGAACTACTATAAGAAGTGTTATCAGTTCTCCATCTGCTTCCGTTAACAACCTCGCCTTGCTTATATATGGATGTATGTGTGTTGGGGTGTACACCCGGACACATACCCAGATATATGGGTCAGACGAGTAATAATAAGTGCCTGTCATGATTCTTGTTATGATCCCTGTTATGCCTGTTATGATTCCTGATATGACTCTTGTTATGATTCCCGTTATGACACCTGTATTGGACTCCTGTTATGATGCCTGTTATGATTCTTGTTATGACTCCCGTTATGTACTCCTGTCATGCCAGTTATGTACTTCTGTTATGACCACTTTGTGACTTGTGATTGTATGTGCTTGGATTACGATGATATGAGATAAAGGTATATAAATGAGGGTTTCCTTGTTTGGATTATTCCTTCGACGTACTAGTCTCATGGAAGCGTGACCTAAGCTTGTGCAATCGGTTTTGCTCGTAATCTGATTTCCTGTTTTATGATGATTATGATATACTTGTTCATGCCTGCTATATTTGTGTTCTAACCCCTGTTTTCTGAACTTGATATCCTTTGTACTTGATATCCATTGTTGTATTCACACTTGTGCTCATCCTGGCTCGCCACCTGGCTTTTGCATTACACTCGCCTGGGGAGTTTCATCTGACTCCCCTGGATTCTCATGTCCAGGTTTTGGAGCTTGGAGCGTGTGGATCCTTCCTGTTGCTGATCAGAGTGGCGCAGCGGTAGCGTGGATCTCCAGCCTACCGTCCAGAGCCACGTCCTTCCAGGCCCCTGTGTGCCTCTCGAGTTTCCTTATAGTGAACTCGTGAGTGCCTTTCATTGTTTACTCCTGTATGCTCCTTGTATTCTCGCATTTGCGCCTATCAGGTGATGTAATATTATTATAATATCGGATCACCTCTGGTGATAACTCTGCAATTGTACTCATGTGTTGGAATGTATCATGCACCACTGCTTTCGTACTCTGATTCTCGCCTGTACTGATGCTTAGCGTATATACGTGAAGGTACTTCTGACTTGCGTATATACGTTGCAGTAATGTCTCCGTATCCGCCAGGATCGGGGCGTTACATATGTGTTGAATTTTTTATCACACATATTGGTACTTTAATATATTTACATGAACTTATTTTTGTATATCTTATGGAGATTTATTGATTTAAAAATAAATTTTAAAAGGATTTAAAAATCAAGATTTTGGGCTAAGGCCAGTCGACCACCCGGTTGACCGCTAATGATCGAGGCTCGAACCTGCACAGAGAATATATAGTCTAGAATTGAGAGATAGAAAGTGATAGGGTTCCTCAATACGACCGCTATAGTAAGTAGCTATGCGGGTCGTGATCCACAAGGAGGGACTGCGATAGAAGCGTTAAGTATGAAAATACACTTAGAAGGTGGTGAATAGGTGTAGTGCTAATTTAAAACAAATAATGCGAAATTAAAAAGTAAATGTTAAACACACACTATGTGTAAGTAAGAGTGAGTCCGAATTCCCCATAAAGGGCTCTGGAACTTTTCCTCACGATTCCTCTAAATTACGAGTTGAGGTGCTTCAATAGCTCTCTTGGTTGAACACAAGTATAAGCATACAAGCAACATCAAACATGTATGGATATGAATTATACTAACAATAGAGAGTTGAAAGATAGAGGAAGATAGCAAATCGCAAACACAAGGATATGTTTCGAGGTTCGAGCCACTGCTTTATGTTCCCGCCTTTACACATAAGAATTTCCACTATCAACTACAGGATCTTCCATAAAGGGACCTCCAAAGAGGAATTACAACTTACACTGAGAGTATACAACTCTAACTTTCTTACACACCTTTGCATAAGAGGGAGGCGTAAAGCCAAGCACAAAACAAAGAGAAAATACAACTTAGTGATCACAAAGATCACAAACACTTAGTGATCTCAAAAGATCACAAACAAAATACCTCTCTCATTACAAGATCCTAGAGGACATATTTGCAATGTAAAGCTCAAGTATGTGAGTGAACAAAGCTTTTGAAAAAGAAACACAAAGAAAAAACTCTTAGGAAAACTCTTGAATTGATATAGAAATGAAGAACAATAAACTAGATTCCCAAAACTTATTTTCTTTTGATTTTTTAAAACTTTGAAACAAATAAAGATTTTGATTTTGAAGCTCTAAAACTTGTTTATAAACTTGCTGAAAAACTGTTAAGAAGCTACAAAGTTTGCTCTTGAAAAATCTTGTATAAAACTGGTCAAAAGAACCCATTTATATAGGGGTTCAGAATTATAGTCATTGGAGGCAGAACCCAGGCCAGAATGGCTTGTCGGTTGACCGTTCGGTCGACCGGCCAACAGTCATAAAGATAATCGTTGGGGTTGCCGGTCAACCGCTCGGTCGACTGCCCCCAAGTCACAGAGAAACTTTTCTCTGTTGGTCGATCGAATGGTCAACCGGTCAAACCAGGGAGATGGGTTGATTCAGTTGGTCGACCGCACCTTACTACGGTGGACCGGTCAGTCGACCGAGCCAGGGCAATGGGCTTGTGCACGTTTCTTATGCACGTCGGTTCACCGCTCGGTCGACCGAGCCATACTTTGGTCCATTGCTCGGTCAGTCAAACTATGCTTCGGTCGACCGCTCAGTCGGCGACAGCAGCCCAAAACCAGGATAATAAGGGATTGAAAACTTAGAATTTAAACACCTTTAAAAATTAAATTAAATTCTATAAATTTCACAAAAATAATTTCATGTAAATAATTTGAAGTAAAAACAAGTGTGATCAAAATTCAACTCATATTACAAACATGTGAACTATTTTTGAGGCATAAACCAAAACTGTATTTTCCAAACTCCAGTTTTTGAAATGGAAATCCGATTTATCTATTAACTTGTTGAAGTACAAAAACAAGATAATAAAACACTTTTGAAGCATGATGTGTATGGATATAATCCAATACACATGGTAAATGATATATACTTATTTTTGATAATAAATCTCAAAATAAGCTTTGATGAAAATAAAACTTTAAACACATGAACTAGGTACATCAAAATAAGTTTTTCTAAGCCATATGAAGACCATCAATATATATAGGTGAAATCCATTATACATATAAATCATGTAAACTTGTTTTGATGAAATCTAATCACGAAACTAAAACATGTACACTTGATATATTAAAGACTTTAAATCATATACATCATAAATCTAAACGCATAGAAATAAGTTTTTCTAAACAATAAAGCTCTATTATGTGTAGATAAAAATCCAACACATATATAACCATGAAACTTATTCTATGTAGATATAAGCATGTAAGCTTAAACTTTTAAATCGAAATGGTTAAAGCGAAACCCAAAACTATAAACTTTTATGTGTAGCTATTTGTGCAACTCAAAACTATTCTATCCTTACACAAGATCAAAACCACTAAACATCTAAACAAAAAAACCTAGATCAAAATCTTCTTGTCGATCTTCTTCTCCAAGTCGACTTGATCCAAATATGATCCAAAGAGCTTGACTCCATCTCGAGTACTTCATGCGATCTTGACGCGTGAGCTCTTGAATAAACACGTGATAGCTCTGAAACTTGACTTCACGTCTTTGTTAAAACTAAACACCAACTATGATCTTGATTAAATATCTGAAACTATAGGTCAATTCATCATCAAAACTAGAGTGAAAGGCCTTCGAGCCAATAATCTCCTCCTTTTTGATGATGATAAAACTTATGAGGTTATATATACATGGATTAAAGATAAGCTTCATAGAAGCTCCCCCTTAACTTATGCAAAGCTATAAAGCATATAGATATTCAATAAAAGCGCATGATACCAATCTTAATAATCATATAGATATGTAATGTTAGCTCTAGGTACCAAATGTATGCAAAATAAGATCTTGAGACCAATTTCAAATGAGTATGCATTGTAAGCTCTTGATAACAATGCTCTTGATATCAATTGAAACTGTGCAATACCAAAAACCAATATGATATCTGTCATGCCTCGCTTCCCAAAATATAGAATACGAGTACACGACGATGGCCAGCAGATACTCATGAAGAGTGAAATCTCTTCCATTAGTACCTTAGGCTGTCAATAAACAAGCAGGATAGCACACATATATGCACATACAACCAAGCGCAGGGATCACATATATGAAAAACTGAATCATAAATAATATCATCCACTTTATCTAAATAAAACAAGTCAAGAAGGAAACTGGACTCACCGGAGAACAACAAAACTAGAATATGATCTACGAACAACTTTCTATACCAGCTTCCTGATCTAAATACTAAAAAATAATATAAAGGTCCGTTAGAAGTGGACTAGCTAGAGTACACGAAGGGAAAGAACGATAAAAGAGAGAATATGAAAATGTAGTAACAATAAGTAGGACATAAGCACAATATGTTTGGCAGTATCAAGAACTGAAAGTAATAACAGTAACAGAAATAATTGAGACGATAGATCATGTACAATAAATCTGTGCATGCATGGTGTAATATGTATATAATGACATGAGACGTCCTGGACAAGTAACTGTCGTGAAACATAATCACAAGATCCCAAGAACTCAAGATCACAAGATAAAAACATCATGGTAGGTCCAGGAATGTCATGTAGTCAAGACAATGCATGTCACATGAGTCTCAAGTATCAGTATCTTAAAAATATATCTCATGTACTAAATCACTAAAGACAATGCAGGATATGATGCAAGTGCATATGTCTAGTATGTTTTGTTACTCTAACTAATGCAATTATCCTGTGCCCCATCCCACAGGACAACTGCATATCAAACAAGTGATGCGTTAGTGGATCCTGATAGCAGAGAGAAACAGTTCACTATACTCAGGTATCATGTAACATGTAATAACAGGAGCGCGCATAAATAACAAGATCACGTGTGGCATCCAAACCCATAAGGGTCGCCCTTCCAAGCACACCTCCCTGGATATCCCCTGCTACAGTCTCCCCCAATAAACCCTGGCTTGGTTAATTTTATTAATTAAATGTAAATGCAAATTGTGTGTTACTCAGTGTTACAGGATCATGAATCGGTATCATGAATATCAACATTAGATAGTGAACACAATGTGTATCAAAATCACTGGACGATGTAGACAGTGACAATATCAAGTGACATATATATAGTTGTGCAAGTGATACCAGATGCATACAAAATAGTTCAAGTAATATCAGTAACATGTAATCTAAATGTCAAAGTAAAACGGTCATAATCATGTGTCCATAATCCAATAAGATAAACTCAAATAATTACTCAGAATAAAATGGTCAATTTTCTCGATTAATTTCTTGTAGTATCAGGATCACAATGTCAGCCGATATGCAACCTTTAACTATCAATCTTTCTTCATTATTATCCAGTCATGCTCAAGATCAAGATCAAAGTATTTATCACGATCATTATAGATTTCATTGCCAGTACATCAGTCTATTACATACAAGTAATCATGTTGATTTTAGTTGGATGTATGCAAGTACAAGAATGAGATGCAAACACGATACATAAGGTAACGATCACGAGATAGAATGGGTGATAATATCAAGAAATACAAAGATTAAAAATATATTTGGATTCAAGAACAAGATAATGATATAAACGTGATCACATAATGATATAGACAATTATGAATATGATATCTAGAAATTATAGTTAAGAGACAAGAGTTAAAATCGACACGAAAGTCAACGAGGAGAGAATCGTGTACACTTGTCGATGTCGTTGGAGTCTGGATTTCTGTAACTGCAACTTGCTCTGGATAAAATTCGCGGCCTAAATATTGCGTGAATTAATTAGAGACTTGACATATTCTTATTCAGTAATAAGTTAAATAAGAAAGTAATTTTTACTATTTATTATAATTTTGGTTGGGTAATATTTCAAAATAATTCAATTTCTGAATTTATAGCAACTATTTAAAAATATGTTTTCATGATAAAATATATGCATAAAATAATAAATTGATTTATAATATTTACATATTACTGAATTATGAATTTTATATTTTTTTGTGCTATTTAGAAATTTATTAGTCATTTTTAAATAAAATATCAATGAATAGTAATTAAAAAATATTTAATTTTATGTTATTCTAAGTGATATTAGATTAAAATAATTTTATAGAGTTTCAAATTTAGTTTGTGATTTTCTGTGAATTTTTTGGAATTTTCTGTGAATTTTCTAGAATTTTTTGAATTAAAATAAACCTAAAAATCAATAAAAATAAATAAAAAGCTTAACGGGTTTGTTTGCTACAGTGTTGGTTTGGGTCTGGGCCTGCTACAATAATATTCTACACATTTTATTTTATACATATTTTTATTTATCCATTTCTTTTCTTTTTCTTTTTCTTTTCCTTTTCCTTTTTCCTTTCTTTCTTTTTCTCTTTTTTTTTCTTTTTTTTTTTAATGGGGCAGGGTCGGGTCTATAAAACAGACCCGAACCCGGGTATGTTAGCCAGACCCGTTGGCCTGGCTGACCAGACCTGGCTTGGCTCAGCCAGGACCTGCTCTCGGCCTGGTCCTGGCCGAGAGGAGGAGCAGCAGCTGCTACTGCTCTCGGCCAAAGGCCGAGAGTTTGTCCTTTTTTCCTTCTTTTTTTGATTAAAATAAAATTTAAAAATAAATTAAAAATTATGATAATTAGGAGACATGTCTAAGTTGTCCCTATATATTTTTATTACAATTTTAAAACAAGTTTTCATGGTGAAATTGTTGATTAAACTAGGGTATGCTACATGTTCGATGAATTGCTAACAATAAGTAAAATCGACAACAACGCAAAATAACTTACCCGAAATGCTTCTCTTCACTCTGAATCTTCTTCCAGCACCTTAGAGTCTTGGGAGAGAAGGTACGCATGCTCACACAAGGTGTGTGATCCGCCATGGGGTCATGCGCGGCCGTCGACGGCGGATCTCGCAGACGACGATGGTGGCTCGGATACAGGCTTGGGGCATGGGGGAAGGTTCGCTGGCGGAGGTGAGGACCACGGAGTTTGCCGGAGTTGGATGCGCGTACGGGGAAGCCGATGGAGATGTTGTGTGTGCTGCCGAGGACTTGGATTCATGCTTCGACGCCAGCCTGACGTCGATGGAGGAGAGAAGGGCGCCATGAAGAGGTGCGTGGCCTGAGATGGAGAGGGATGAGCGGGGGCTGTTGATGTGGAAGAGAGCAAGGGAAGCTCTAGGTTGCTGTACTAGGCTTGAGGGGGGTCTCGGCTGCGGCTATGGGTGGTTGGCCAGGTGATGAGGAGGGCACGACCTAGAGCAAGAAGTAGAAAAGGAGGGGAAACCATGGAGCATTTATATAGGGATAGGGAGAGAAAGTGGACGGGAATGGTGGAGATGGAGACGTGCATGAAAGGGCGAGAGATGTGCGTTAGAGGGCGAGAGAGAAGAGAGACTGGGAGAACGTGATTAGAGAACGCTGCAGGTGGAGAACGTGTGTTAGTTGGGGAAGAAGGAGATGAAATAGTGGATGGTTATAAATTTGACGTGCTGATTCTAGCAGCAAATAAAAGCGGCCAAGTGGTGTGAGCCGTGAACCGGGGAAACCAGATCACTAGTTCGAGGGTTGGAACGAACAATAAAATTTTTGTTGTAATTTGGAAGAATAGAAAGGTAAGGGTAAACATTCAAATAGAATGGCTATCCATACTATAAAAAGTGCCAAAGTGGCTAGGTGGTTAAAGAATTAATCCTATATAGCATTGGGCGTGGGTTCAAAACCTGCTACTATACATATGCCGATTTTCTTATTTTATTCTATTTTATTTTAATTTCATTTTTTTATATTTTTGAATAATATTTAAATATTATTTTACTGGATTAAACTATATTAATTAAAGAAAATGCTCAAAAATTCTCAAAATAGAAGATGTCATCCTGAACATTGTTGTGAAGTCAGATTTCCAAAATTCATCTCTGATTGTTAATTAACAATCCCGGAGTCAGTCTGTGACACCGATCGACCCCGAATTGAGATTCTTCTCCAATAATTCCCCAAAAAAAATTCCAAAATTCTAAAAAAAATTATAAATAATGAGAAATAATATCTTGAGTTGAAATTATCTCAATCCGACTACCAGGATAATTAAATCAATATCAGATACCAGTATTGACATACGTATATTAGGAATCGAGGGTTACAATATCAAATGAATATAAATGAATATGCAATATGAGCTTTTGATACCAATAAACCAATATAAGTTCTTGATACCAATAAACAAACCAATTGAATAGATATGCATAAAAACTAGATATCAAAATAAAATATATACATAAAACTAAAACATGCATATATAAACTAATCTTTCTCAAATCTTCCCCCCATTTTGTCACTCATCAACAAAGGGTGAAGAATGTTGAAACTTGCTTTTGATGAAACATTTGTGAAACCATATCATTTGGAGCTCTATCACAAGCCTATTCAAGAGTTCTTCATGATCAAGACTTCCCAAGGAGAGTTGATAATGTTGTGTATTGTAATTATTGATAGCATGTTAAAAGCCTTGACACACACACACACACACACATATCATAGTCTCTTAGTCGACTTATAGCCTATTATAGTCGACTTATAAAAGAGTATAGTGGACTTATCAATTTTTCTAGTCGACTAGCCTTTTGTCCTGAAAGATCCCAACTCTCTGTTTGTCACTACTAGTCGACTTAATAAGATACCTAGTCGACTAATAGTTTGCCTAGTCGACTTATAATATAGTTCTGGTCGACTTGGTTCAATTTCCAGAAACTTGTCATTTGAGTTTATCATGACCAAGTCGACTTGGTCTTTTCTATAGTCGACTAACCTTGAGAAATTTGCCTACCCTACTTGACTAACCCATATCTCAAGTCGACTAATGACAGTTTCTGACTGTTGGATAGTTTCTGTTTTCTGGTATTTTCTTTAACGTTATCCAACGTTTGAACATTAAAAATGGTCCTAATAACTACCCTAACTAACCCTAGAGTTCAGCTATAAATAGGGTTGTTATCTTAGACTAAAAATACCAGTTCAAGTATATAGTTTTCTGACCAAAACTCTGAAAAATATTCTGGTTCTTTGAAAATTGTTCCCATTTCCAGTTCTTCACCAATTCCTACTCCAAAGTAAAGATCTCTGAAAGTCAACCTATAATAGCCCTTGTCCACGATCACATACTGAATCAAGGCTTATAGGAAAGGTTGTAATCACTCAAAGGAAGCATTGTACAAGAGCGTCTTCTTGGTGTAGAAGAGAGGTTGTACAAGGTGTTGTGTCTTCTTAGTTGTAAGAAGAGTTGTACACATTTGGCAAGGGGATTTGTCAAGTGGTGTGCAAGGTGTTGATTTTGGGTGTACAAAGTCAAGGATAAAGGATAATCTCAAGCGGGAGGCTTGGGGACTAGATGTAGGTCACGAGGACCGAACCCAGATAAATCACTCGTGTTTGCGACTGTCATCTTTTTTGTGATTTGTTTTTTCTTTATGTGCAAGTACGTTTATTTCTTTATACTAATTTCTTGTGAGTGTTGACTCGTATATTTTAGATCCACAATTGGCATCATCTCGGGACCAACATTTGGTATTAGAGTGGGTCCAACAATTGGTATCAGAGCCCAGCCCGGCATACAAGCCCTGCATACCTAGTCAACAACCATACAAGGATGGCGACGGAGTTCCCTTTATCACAATTCAAAAAAGGACATTCTACACAACGTCCACCACTATTCGATGGATCCAACTATAACTATTGAAAGTGTAGAATGAAGATCTACTTACAATCGTTCAATTACGAACTTTGAAACATTGTAAAAGCACCGTACACCAAACCAACAACCAATTACAACGCTTGGAGTGATGATCAAAAGAAGAATGCGAACCTTGACGCCAAAGCGATGAATGCTTTATTCTGTGCCTTAACCAAAGAAGAATTCAACCGTGTGTCAACAACCACTTCTGCAAATCAAATATGGCACACTCTTCAGGTAACACATGAAGGCACGAATAAGATTAAAGAATCTAAGATTTCTATTCTTTTCCACAGGTTTGAACTTTTCAAAATGAAGGAGAATGAAACCATCTCAGAAATGGTTACAAGATTCACTAACATTACCAATTCCTTAGCATCCCTTGGAAAGGAATACACCCAAGTAGAAAAAGTTCGCAAGATCCTTCGTGCACTCACATCAGATTGGGAGAAGAAGACAACTGCAATCGAAGAAGCGAATGATCTCTCAACAATGTCGTTAGAAAATTTTATTGGTAATCTAATGGCATATGAAGTGCAACTCAAAGACAAAAAGAAAGATGAACAACAATCTCTCTCAAAGAAGAAAGAACTTGCCTTCCATGCATCCTCAGACACGGACAATTCAGATGACGATGAAGAGGAGATGGCAATGCTTTCAAGAAAATTCAGAAGATTCTTGAAGCAAGATAAGTTTAAATGTTTTAATTGCAATAAAACAGGTCATATGAAGAAAGATTGCCCATTGCTCAAAAATAAAGGTAAATTCAAGAGCAAAAAGTTCAGAAAGATGAAAGACTACCAAGCATCATGGGTAAACACTGATTCCTCTTCCTCTGACGAAGAAGAAACCACTGAACATGCCAACATCTGTTACATGGCGCTAGAAGAAGATGAGGTACAATATACTGAACTTTTAGATGCATTCCATGAATTATTCAATGATCTAAAGAATGAAAAATGAAGAATAAAGTTTTATTAAAGGAAAATGAAAAACTTTTCAAAGAAAATTCATGTTATGTCTCTCAAGTTTCTTATATAAATTCTCAAAAGATGATTTTGAAATAGTGATATCATCATTGAAAAAGGATAATGAGAATTTTATAAAAGAAAATATTTTGCTTAAAAGGAAACTATGTCTTTAAATGAAAGAATTTCTGTGTTAAATAAAGACATGTCAGTTTTAAAAATAAAATATGAAGAGATTTTGAAAAATGTGACTAAGTTTAATCAAGGAAAAGAAAAGTTGAATGATTTGCTATCATATCAAAAGATGTCACATAATCATTATGGTATTGAATTTTTTTAAAAATCTTCATATGTTAGTAATCCATATAATTCTTTTGTGAAAAGAAAGTCTGATATTGTTTCAAAAAGAATTAAGAATAAGTTTATATGGATTCCTAAAAACTTAAGCATTTTTGACAAAAATACTTATATTGCATCATACATACATGATATATGTAATTTACGCAATTATGTGTATACTAACATATAGAAACCAAATTCAAATTGGGTTTGGTCTCCTAAAGGTTAATGTTTTACTCTTATGATTGGTACCATCTAATGTTTAATTTTCAGTGACCATATAAGAAGTTTGATAAGGACATTACTTCAAATATTTATCATATATATACATGTTATGATATATTTGTTGCAGGGGAGAACATAAGTGTTTCTATATCTGTTATAACCCATTTTCTGCAGGGGAGAACATATAACTTATTTTCTGCAGGGGGAGCATTTGTGCACACAAAGTGTCTTCATCCAAAAAGGAGAGAATGTTGAAACTTGCTTTTGATGAGACATTTGTGAAGCCATATCATTTGGAGCTCTATCACAAGCCTATTCAAGAGTTCTTCATGATCAAAAGACTTCCCAAGGATAGTTGATAATGTTGTGTATTGTAATTATTGATAACATGTTAAAAGCCTTGACACACTCACACATATCATAGTCTCTTAGTCGACTTATAGCCTATTATAGTCGACTTATAAAAGAGTATAGTCGACTTATCAATTTTCCTAGTCGACTAGCCTTTTGTCCTGAAAGATCCCAACTCTCTGTTTGTCACTACTAGTCGACTTAACAGGATACCTAGTCGACTAATAGTTTGCCTAGTCGACTTATAATATAGTTCTGGTCAACTTGGTTCAGTTTCCAGAAACTTGTCGTTTGAGTTTATCATGACCTAGTCGACTTGGTCTTTTCTATAGTCGACTAACCTTGAAAAATTGCCTACCCTAGTCGACTAACCCATATCTCAAGTCGACTAATGGCAATTTCTAACTGTTGGACAGTTTCTATTTTGTGATATTTTCTTCAACGTTATCCAACGTTTGAACATTCAAAATGGTCCTAATAACTACCCTAACTAACGCTAGAGTTCAACTATAAATAGGGTTGTTATCTTAGACTAAAAATACCAATTCAAGTATATAGTTTTCTGACCAAAACTCTGAAAAATATTCTGGTTCTCTGAAAACTGTTCCCACTTTTAGTTCTTCACCAATTCCTACTCCAAAGTGAAGATCTCTAAAAGTCAACCTATAATAGCCCTTGTCCACGATCACATCCTGAATCAAGGCTTATAGGAAAGGTTGTAATCACTCAAAGGAAGCATTGTACAAGAGCGTCTTCTTAGTGTAGAAGAGAGGTTGTACAAGGTGTTGTGTCTTCTTGGTTGTAAGAAGAGTTGTACACATTTGGCAAAGGGGATTTGTCAAGTGGTGTGCAAGGTGTTGATTTTGGGTATACAAAGTCAAGGATAAAGGATAATCTCAAGCGGGAGGCTTGGGGACTGGATGTAGGTCACGAGGACCGAACCAGGATAAATCACTCGTGTTTACGATTGATATCTTTTCTGTGATTTGTTTTTTCTTTATGTGCAAGTACGTTTATTTCTTTATACTAATATTCTTGTGAGTGTTGACTCGTATATTTTAGATCCACAATTGGCCTCATCTCGGGACCAACAAAGAAAAGTATGATGAATGTATATGCGATATACATCAATAAAGAGGAGAGACTATAAGGAACTCTCTCTGCATACATGCGTTACATGAAGAAAGGAATGACTAAACCCTAACCCATATAAGTATAATATACAATGAATAGTTGGAGATGTTAAGCTTCCTCTACACACATGTACCATATAAAGAAAATATGTCAAGCTCTTCTCTATGTACTACACACATCATGAATCTTTATATAGAGGAGACGTTAAGCTCCCCTTGCATATAAGCATACATATCAAAAAATTTTGAAAACAAAAAACAAATTTGATACCAATAGAAAATAAAATTATTTTCTAAAATAAAATATTTTCCTCAAAAAGAGTGAGAGTAAGATACTGATTGAAAATATATGAAATACCAATTGAATGTAAAATTAAGAACTTTTCTCTCCCCTTTTGAAATACCAATAAAATTAATGCATAAGCTTGTAAAAGATACCAATTAACAATTTAGCTAAATAAATCATTAACATAAAATAATTTCTGCTATAAAACATAAAAAAAGCACAATCATATATATATATATTATATATATATATATATATATATATATATATATATATATATATATGATCAGAGCAATTGAAATATAATGCATACATATATAAAAAAACATGAGTATACACAAATGAAAATATCATTAAGAATCATGTATAACTCATAACATCAACCTATTATGCACAAGTTTAAAAAGATAGTTATTCAGGCACACAGGACATGGTCACCCAGCCAATCGCCCTTGTAAGCAGAAGTTTTCAAAAATAAGATTTAAAAATAATTTTAGTATAGTTTGAAAATACTACCAATTGAAGAATAAAGAACTAGTTTTAAAGTAATTTTGAAAACTAGTACAATATTCTTCAAGTAAGAAACAAAAGCATATATATTCCATCATATAAGAAAATTACATGAGAATTGACACTCAAAAGTTTATAAAGCACACAGATTCTCATGAATCTAAAATCATGAGTAAATACAATAAAGTGCACAAGAATCATGTAATCAGCATATGCATGGAGATAAGGCAATGAAGCTCAATTCATCTAAAACAAATATAGAATTTCATTTTCATAAATATGAAACCATAAAGTATGAAAATATTATTTTTATGAAAACTAAATAAACTTCAAGACATATGTATGTTTTGTCAAAACTAAAGCAACCATATTTATCTAAGCATACAATGAGTCTATAAAAGAGTACATGACATAAAACGCAAGTGACTCAAGGACAGAACATATATAGAGTAGTTTTGATAAAATTTACATATACATGAAGCTAAACCCATTTTCAAGAAAAACATGTATAATGGTGAATAAAAACAAATAAGGAATACAAGTATAAATATAAGAGTCATCAAAACTAGGTTATACAAGTACATTTAATGAGTACACATGAGCAATAAAGCATCTAAATATAATAATCTAGGGTAGCTCACTAATTGTACAAATATAAACACAAGTTTTAGTAAAAAATTACATCTAAACATATAATCAAAACATGATACGCACAAAATATCAAAACATGGTTGTGAAATCATTAGTGTAAATGCAAGTGTTATTAGAATAAGGATATACACAATAGCTAAATTATAGTGAGAACACAAAAGATGTTAATCCATATAAACATGGTATCTCAAGAACTATCTATGTTATTACAAGTCTAATAGGCATTACATTTAAACATAAGAGCATGAAATCAAGATATGCTGAAAATTTTCAATCCAAAAACATGGTAGCATATAAACATAAACAAAGTAAGGAGAATAGAGATAGTTACTAAACCTAATGAACTAGTCTCTATATCTCCAAACCATTATGGTCCACTACCAAAACTTTATTGATAGCGATGCATCAATGTTGTGTTCATTTGAGCTCAAACGCATCCACTACTAAGGCACCAATACTCTCATGTCTTGTTAGAGCCCACACCTACATCAAATAAAATTGGAATAGATTTTGGTACACAAACTTTCTTGGGTCCATGGGGTTAGCACTTTTCCTAACTCAAACATTCTTACTTGCAAAATTCAAAGTATTTAATTTATCATAACAAAATTTTGTAAGGTGGCCCTTGCGACCACAATGTGTAAAAGTGTACACTCTAACATATATGATGTCTTGTGTGTGAACATGAGAAGCATGTGTATACTGTGAATGGTGTGCATGCATATGTGGAGTATGTTTTTTATGAAACATGAAAACTTTTGTGGTTCATGGCACAAAGGTTCAATGTGAAGCCCTAACAATCAATACTCTTCTTCAACATACATATATCATTTTAATATTAGAAGAAGATGTGGAGCATGCAAGAGAAACACAATTCTTATCACTAGGAGGTAAGGCAATAGAAGCATGACAAGAATGGGAAGCAAATTATTTTTCAAAGAATGCTTTTCAATAGAAATGCATTCCAACTCTTTTGAAATCAAAACAATTTTGTTTTTCAAAGAATATTTGCTTTTAAAACAAAATCAAGTCTAGAAGACAAACTTCATTTTTCTTTAAAACAATATCTAAATCATTTTTATTTTTCAAATCTCATTTTCTTTCAAAATAAAATCAAGTTGGGTTTTCAAGGAACCCCTTTCGCTTGAAATCTCAACTTTTTCTTTCAATATCAAGCTTTGAAAACAACAATTCATTTTCTTTCTTCAAATCCAAACTCTTACTCTTCAAAGCTTTGTACTTCAAAAGCAAGTTTTAAAAAAAATTTGAAAAGCTCTTCATTTAAGGCATGTGCATCCATACTATCATGATTATTAGAAGAGCTATCACATTCATCAAGATGAGATTCCGAAGTTATCTCAAGAAAGTCATTCCCTTGGACCACGTAGCAAGCTTCATCGGACTCATCTCCAATTGGTTCTCTCTCCAAATTGTTTGAAGTTTGTTCCTTAAGAGAGGTCAATGTGTTCCACACTGTAAAAACGCAATCACAATGAGAAATCAAAAAATATGTTCTTTACTTAGTGTGTGCTTAAGTGCATCTATGGCTTACGTTTTAGCTTCCAAATACTTGTCTACCAACATATAATTTTTTTGTAGTGGCAAGATAAATATGCAACCCTAGGGCTTTGAGGTAAGCACTCATCTTAAATTTCTACATATCAATATTGAAAACGTCAAACATGAGTGGTGCAAGACAATCCATGAGTGATATCAAATGTGTGCAAAACAAGTAATTAGATTAGCAAAAGAGGATCATACTCCTAGGTGGTTAAACTGAATATCAGGAGGGCTAGCTCTGATACCAATTGAAAATATACCTAGAAAGGGGTGAATAGGTATAGTGCAAATCTAAGATAAATAATACGGAATTAAAATCTAAATGCTAAACACACTATGTATAACAAAGAGTAAGTCCGAATTTTCCGTGATGGGCTCTTAAACTTCTCCTCACGATTCCTCTAAATTACGAGTTGACGTGCTTTAATAGCTCTTTTCGTTGAACACAAGTATGAGCACACAAATAATATCAAGCATATATGGATATGAACAATAATAATAATGCAAGATATAAAGAGAGAGTTGGGAGATAGAAGAAGACAGCCAATCACAAACACAGGGATATGTTTCGAGGTTCGAGCCACTGCTTTACGTCCCCACCTTCACACAGAAGAATTTTTACTATCCACTATATGATCTTGCACAATGGTATCTCCACCAAGGAATTGCAATTTACACCAGGAGTACACAAGTCCAACTCTCTCATACACCTCTACACAAGGGAGGCACAAAGCCAAGCACAAAATAAAGAGAAAATATAACTTAGTGATCATAAAGATCAAAAAATACTTGGTGATCTCAAAAGATAACAAATAAAACACCTCTCACACTACAAGATCCTAGAGGATAGATTTACAATGGGAAGCTCAAGTATGTAAGTGAACAAAGCTTTTTGAGAAGAAACACAAAGAGAAAACTCTTGGGAAAACTCTTGAATTGATATAGAAATGAAGAATAATAAACTAGATTCCCAAACTCGTTTTCTTTTCATTTTCCAAAACTTTGAAATAAATAAAGATTTTGATTTTGAAGCTCTAAAACTTATTTAAAAACTTACTGAAAAACTCTTAAGAAGATAGGAAATTTGGTCTTGAATAATCTTGTATAAAATTGGCCAAAAGAACCCATTTATATAGGGGTTCAGAATTATAGCCATTGGAGGCAGAACCCACCCAGGCCATAATGGCCTGTCGGTTGACCGTTCGGTCGACTGGCCAATGGCTATAAAAATGCCCGTTGGGGTTGCTGATCGATCGCCTGGTCGACCGCCCCCAGGCCACAAAGAAACTTTTCTCTGTCGGTCGACTGACCAAACCCGAGAGATGGGTTGATACAATCGGTCGGCCACTCAGTCGACTGCGCCTTGCTATGATCGACTGGTCATCGATCGAGCCAGGGCAATGGGGTTTTGTATGTTTCTTGTGCACGTCGGTCTACCGTTCGGTCTGCCGACAGCAGCCCCAAACCAGGATAATAAGGGATTGAAATCTTGGACTTTAAACACCCTTAAAATTCAATTAAATCCTATAAATTTCAAAAAAATAAGTTCATGTAAATAATTTGAAGTACAAACATGTGTGATTAAAAATCAACACATGTTACAAACATGTGAAATATTTTTGAGGCATAGAAATTTAGGCATAAACTAAAAACTATATTTTTCAAAATCCAATCTTTGAAATGGAAATCCGATTATAAACTTGTATAGTACAAAAATAAGATAATAAAATACTTTTGAAGCATAATGTGTATGGATATAATCCAATGCACATGGTAAATGATATACACCTATTTTTAACAATAAATCCCAAAATTAGTTTTGATAAAGACAAAACTTTAGACACATGAACTAGATACATCAAAATAAGTTTTTCTAAACTATATAAAGACCATCAATGTATATGGGTGAAATCCATTATACATATAAATCATGTAAACTTGTTTTGATTAAATCTATTCATGAAACTAAAAGATGTATACATGATATATTAAAGACTTAAAATCATATACATCATAAACCAAAACACATAGAAATAAGTTTTTCTAAACAATAAAGCTCTAATATGTGTAGATAGAATCCAACACTATGCAGATATAAACATGTAAACTTAAACTTTTAAAATGAAAAGGCAAAACTGAAACCCAAACCTATAAACTTGTGTGTGTATCTACTTAAGTAATTTAAAATTATTCTATCCTTATACAAGATCTAAACTACTAAACATCTAAACAAACAAACCTAGATCAAAGTCTTCTTGTCGGTCTTCTTCAAGTCTACTTGATCCAAATATGATCCAAAGAGCTTGACTCCATCTCGAGTACTTGATGCGATCTTGACGCGCGAGCTCTTAAATCAACAACTGATAGCTTCAAAACTTGACTTCACGTCTTTCTTGAAGCTAAATACCACTATGATCTTATTGAATATCTGAAACTACATAGGTCAAGATCATTAGTAACTTTACTTCATAAGTTAGTCATCATCAAAACTAGAGTGAAAGGCCTTTGGCTCAACAATCTCTCCCTTTTTGATGATGATAAAACTTATGGGGTTATATATGCATGGATTAAAGATAAGCTTCATAGAAGCTCTCCTTTAACTCATACATAGTAATAAAACATATAGATATTCAATTAAGCGCATGATACCAATCATAATAATCATATAGATATGCAATGTTAGCTCTAGGTAACAAATGTTTGCAAAATAAGCTTTTGATACCAATTTGAAATGAGTGTGCAATGTAAGCTCTTGATACCAATGCCCTTGAGATCAACTGAAACTATGCAATACCGAAAACCAATATGACATTGATTGGTCACTAATGTTGCATATTTAAGTGTCATATTTCCATACTTATTATGTAATAAAATCTGTATTGTCCTAATTAATTGCTTAATTTATTTGCAGGCCCATTCTTTAAGGAGATGAAGAGAAATGAGCCCAAAGCCCACCAAAATTCTGAATTAAATCAGAATTAATCTAAACTCAGTGAATCAGGGCAAAATCAAGAGGTTGAAAATTGGTTGAGAAGAATCCTCTCAGAATCGATCGGTTGAAGCAAAGATCAACGGATGAGATGAAGCAAGTTTGATTCAGATTCTGATTGGATACATTTTAGTATTCGAATCATAACTTTTGCTACAAAATCTCAATTCTGATAATTTAAGATGATCCAGAAAGCCGACTTACAGAGCTACAACTCTTATGTTGATTATTATTTCTAATTCTATCATTTATTAAGTGATATTCAGAAATCAACACGCCAACAAACTGCAGATCAGAACTGAATATCCACCTCAAATCAAGTTTGAAGATAAGGGGAGATCAAAAATTGCCAGATTTACTTATCTTCATACTCCTCTACCCTCTCCATTTCTCCTATAAATACCTGCACTCAAAGGCAAAAGGGACGATCATGCAGAGATAGGAATTAGCCAAGTTTTTCATTTCTTAGTTTAGGTTTTTCTTTTCTTTTTATGTAACTTGTATGTAGGCTTAGGTTAGATGATGATTCATGTAAGTAAGAGAGAGAGGCTGATGTTGAGAGTGACACCGATGTACCCTCCTCCTTTCTTCCATTGTTTTAGTAAGTAATAAAGGTAAATGCTTTGTTTTTATGTTCAGCTGTATTTTACTTTTCTTTTGCTTTCTTCTTCCTCTTCTACTTTACCTCGTTTGTTTTTGTTGAGTTTACAAGTGAACTCCAAAGCACAAGTATAACGATGTTATGTGAGTGTTAACGATAGTTCATGAAGACGTTCTCCTCCTCAAGACGTATCACTTCATGCTTGTGCGAGACTTGATGATATAATGCGAACGGGGACTGAGCTCGGGCTTATGATCAATGCGTTGAACGCCTCCTAAACAAAGGTAGAACATGCAAAGGTTTTCAGGTAAGTCATCAATCAATCTAGGTAAGTATTTCTTCCTCTTTTTTCTTTTCTTTCTTTCTGTAAATTAAATCACCAACATTACCTCTTCCAAATCATCCTTTTCACTTCCTTGTAAATAATCATTTGTACATAGTCGCCTTCGTCGTTTTCTGATTTTTTCCACCTTCTTCATCTCTCATTTTCTTCTAACTTTAACATAATTCTTTTCCATTTTCTTAACTTAAAAACAGAGAAGAACTCTCGTTTGGTTTTCATAAAGATTTCAATACAAAAACGTAAAAGCTTCTATCGCAAAACCCTTCTTGTGGATCACGACCCGCATAGCCACTTGCTATAGCGGTAAGAATTGAGCACTTGCACATCTTCATTCTAAGTTCTGAATTTTGTATTTTGTGTGCAGGTTTTGCCTCAATCAAATTTTTGCGCTGTTGCCGGGGAGGGTAACGTTTTTATTGAAATCTGATTTTTTTTTGAAAATTTTTTAGAACTAAACGAATTTTCTTCTCTGTTGCAGGTTAAGGGCAAGCAGAATAGGAAATTAAATTTGCAGTAACATATAAGTGGCCTTAAACCTCTGCTCTAGAAAGCAGAGACCAAGTGCCCTCTGCTTTGCCGCGTTTTCGCGGCCAAAGCCGCGGATCCGCAGTAAAAAGGAGTGGACTACTAACGTTCTTTTTGCAGGGCTGCTTGCTTTGCAAATTGTAGTTATCTGCAACTTTACTTTTTCTTATATGCCATCACATAAGCCTGCTAATAATCAACAGTAAAACATTTGTTGAAAAGATAAAAAATTGATTAGACGTTTGCATTTTAGGCACGTGTCTTTTCAATTCATTTATTTTTACTGTTGAAGAGTGCTGGAGCAAGGTACGTATGCATTGCATTTAGCATAGGACTCACTTCTTGGTTGATTTATATCGCTTTGAGTGAATCTTATTTATCTTGTACACTTGCACAAATTGTTTTAAGGGCACCACCCATTAATAAGATAAGGTGGGGATTTAATCACCCTTCCTTGGCCCAAAAATTAGATTCCAAGCACTCACTAACCTAAGCCTAACTAAAAATGAGTAGACGTTGGCCCTAGGGACATCTCGGACTCAATTAGGAGATTATTCTAAGGGGGAAGGTGTTGGAATTTGACTCTTGCCAAATTAGTGTCTAGGAAAGGGATTAAGGGCCGAAAGCCCGAAGGTTGGTGATTATTTAATTAAGGAATGTCTTTGACGGAAAACCTCCCACCAACCTTGCCCTGACCTAGCTGATTAGCTTGTGGTCAAAGTCTGCATTAAACCTCCCGTGGACAGTCTAATCAGTTAGGAGTCGTCTAGGTCATAGGTCTACCCTAACTTAGTTAGAATTTTCTCCTTTTATTTGTTTGCTTATTTGTTTGTTTTTTCTTTCTTTTTTATATTCTATGTGTGATATGGCTTATAATACTAATTTTTCTAACTTCAATAATTATCTATATTACACACTGAGTTCATTTTTGGATATTACCAACCCGACATATCATGACTTTAACCAACCTAGTGTTGGATTGGTCTTATCCGAATCAATATAACCCATGCCCCCAATCTAATAACTATAATGTCCATAATAATTTCAACTCTTCACCGAGTCAGCGGGGATTCACCTCCCCCGAGCATCATTTTCAACCAACTTGCCCCCCTATCCACCTAGTCCACAATATCCCCAAAAGTCATACTCAGTTCCACCAGTCCAAAATAGAAAACCATCAATTTTGGAAAGGAGTATGCGTGAGTCCAAACAACAATCTCAAAATCTGATGGACTCACAATTTCACTACCACTTCCAAGACAACACTTCATCTTTTCATCAAAACAATGAATCCATCAACTATGAAAAGATGCTAGAAGCCATGACTCATGCTCAAAATGCTCGAAATCGTGACATAGATATGATGGTCGAATCTCTACGTTCTCACCGTTTGACCAGTTCTGATGTCACTAACCATTCTCTTAAAGCCGAAGAGTCATGTTGTTTTGGAAATCAAGATTCCATTTCAGAACAACCATTTGAACTTGCCCAAACTCCAAATTTTGAAAAAGATATTGACAGTTTAGCAAGTTATCCTTTTCCTGAAATAGAACTTGAAAACGAATATGATCATGAACATCAACTTAGTGATTCAATTTTACTTCCTGATTCAATAATGACTCCGGTATCTTCACCTGATTTTAATCTTTTTCCCGAGTCAACATTGGATCCTGTGCCAATTCATCATGAAATTGAATCACCTATTTTTGATGATCATATTGAACTTGACCAATTATATAATTTTGAAAATCCTATTGACAAATGGGCAAGTTCTCATTTTTTGATATTGAACTCAATGAGAAGTGTGACCTAGATTTTCAAATCTGTGATCCACTTCAAATTTTCAAATCAATATTGACTCCTATTTTGTTACCCGACATAGGTAATATTTTAGAGTCAGTTTTGATTCCTACACCTATCATTCCTGAACTTGAATCACCCATATTCAGTCACATTCCATTGTTGGAAAATAACTGTGGACTTGATTTTCAACTTCTTGACTTGGACTCAATTCTTAAACCAATCTCGACTCCTAAACCTTTACTTGACTTAAGTCACCTTCCTGAGTCGGTATTAGTTCCTGTACTTCCTGAGTCTAAGTCAATCATTCTATCATTTCATACTCCATTCTGGGACGAGGTGGTTGACAAATTTGACTCTGAATCACTTATGGAATTTGGAAATTAGATGGGGTCAAATACTTAATAAAAATCCTTCATGGATACATAATCTTAATGGGTTATATTAGAGAGACTTCTGGTGGGTTCCTCCGAACCCAACGAAAAGTCGATTGGGCCGCATTTCGTGAACCAATCAGACCACCACCGGAACCACCACCTTAAGGTAAGATTTTCCTTCCCTTTCTTCTTTTTTCATGCATCTATGCATTAATCATACATTGAGGACAATGCATGAGATAGGTGTGGGGGAGGGTCTAACATAACTTTTCTTTTGTTTAAAAAAAAAAAATAAAAATAAAAATGATTAACATTTTTTCTTTACTTTTAAAAACTTTTTGAAAATAGAAACAATACTTTGACATATTTTTGTAAGAAATTAAGTTAATTTTAAGGAATAGGGAAATCCGAATTAGGATTTCTTATACTTGGTCAAAATAAGATTATTTGTTGATTTTTAGGATTAGGAAGATAATTTGTCAAAGTAATTTAGTCTGGATCTTTACCTTGATGAAATATGCACACTTCATACACTTACACACTTAGGGTTCAAAAACAAAGATTCTTATGCCTTATATAAAAAAAAAAAGAACAAAAAAAAAAGAAACAAATCTAATTATTGATTAGCTAGGTGCTTTGGCCTAAGTAAGCCTTAGTATTTATGCGAAAGATGATTAGATAAGTCTGAATATATATATATATATATATATATATATATATATATATATATATATATATATATATATATATATATATATATATATATATATAATATATATAAATTCTCTGATTAAGCTGGGTATTTGTGCCTAATAAAGCATAAGTATTCAAGCCTAAAAGAGGTTCATATAATAAAATCCTTAGTTTTGTGGTGTTGTTTGCTCGAGTCCTTAAGTCCTAGGGGTGTCTTCTCACCCGGTGCCCTAAGACCGTTTGGTTTGGGAGTCATCGATTAAAGGCTCGTTACATGGGCAGATTAGAAAGCCAAAACTAAGGAATAATACCACCAAATATATATATAAATAAGGCATAAGAGTTAGAGTTAATGAACCCTTAGTCAAAATTTTCACAGTCACAAGTTCATATGACTTAGGTAAAGTAATAGACTAGATGAGAAGTACAATTTGACTCCTTACTCTAATTGATAACAAATTTTTGAATAGACAGTTTAGGAATGAAAATTTTAGTTTTCCTATAACTTATAGATTCCTTAGATCTTACAATTATATTTCAAATATTTTTTTCCTTTCAAAATTCCTTTCGAAAATACTAACTCTTTATTTCCCTTTCTTTATGGATTTTGTGGGTGCAATCTGCTGAAAACCCTCACGAGACAAAACTCGTCCTCTAGGGGAAACCTAGAGGTTTAACGGCTTGCTGCACATGCTCAGTGCAATCGCGTGACCTGCGAAAGTGGTCTAATAATCCTTAGTATAGTTTAGTTGTTTTGCTCGAGGGCGAGCAAAAGATAGGTATGGGGGTGTATATATATATATATATATATATATATATATATATATATATATATATATATATATATATATATATATATATATATTCTGATTAAGCTGGGTATTTGTGCCTAATAAAGCATAAGTATTCACGCCTAAAAGAGGTTCATATAATAAAATCCTTAGTTTTGTGGCCTTGTTTACTCGAGTCCTTAAGTCCTAGGGGTGTCTTCTCACCCGTGCCCTAAGACCATTTAGTTTGGGAGTCATCGATTAAAGGCTCGTTATATGGGCAGATTAGAAAGCCTAAACTAAGGAATAATACCACCAAATATATATAATATATATATATATATATATATATATATATATAAATATATATATAAATAAATAAGGCATAAGAGTTAGAATTAATGAACCCTTAGTCAAAATTTTCACAGTCACAAGTACATATGACTTAGGGTAAAGTAATAGACTAGATGAGAAGTACAATTTGACTCGTTACTCTAATTGATAACAAATTTTTGAATAAAGACTCAGTTTAGGAATGAAAAATTCAGTTTTTCTATAACTTATAGATTGCTTAGATCTTACATTATATTTCAAATATTTTTTTCCTTTCAAAATGCCTTTCGAAAATACTAACTCTTTATTTCCCTTTCTTTATAGATTTTGTGGGTGCAATCCGCTGAAAACCCTCATGAGACAAGACTCATCCTCTAGGGAAAACCTAGAGGTTTAACGGCTTGTTACACATGCTCAGTGCAATCGCGTGACCTGCGAAAGTGGTCTAATAATCCTTAGTATAGTTTAGTTGTTTTGCTCGAGGACGAGCAAAAGATAGGTATGGGGGTGTGATTGGTCGCTAATGTTGCATATTTAAGTGTCATATTTTCATACTTATTATATAATAAAATCTGTATTGTCTTAATTAATTGCTTAATTTATTTGCAGGCCCATTCTTTAAGGAGATGAAGAGAAATGAGCCCAAAGCCCACCAAAATTCTAAATTAAATCAGAATTAATCTAAACTCAGTGAATCAGGGAAAAATCAAGAGGTTGAAAACTGATTGAGAAGAATCCTCTCAGAATCGATCGGTTGAAGTAAAGATCAACGGATGAGATGAAGCAAGTTTGATTCAGATTCTGATTGGATACATTTTAGTATTCGAATCATAACTTTTGCTACAAAATCTCAATTCTGATGATTCAAGATGATCCAGAAAGCAGACTTACAGAGCTACAACTCTTACGTTGATTATTATTTCTAATTCTGTCATTTAGTAAGTGATATTCAGTATCAACTCAACACGCCAACAAACTGCAGATCAGAACTGAATATCCACCTCAAATCAAGTTTGACGATAAGGGGAGAACAAAAATTGCCAGATTTACTTATCTTCATACTCCTCTACCCTCTCCATTTCTCCTATAAATACCTGCACTCAAAGGCAAAAGGGACGACCATGCAGAGATAGGAATTAGCCAAGTTTTCCATTTCTTAGTTTAGGTTTTTCTTTTCTTTTTATGTAACTTGTATGTAGGCTTAGATTAGATGATGATTCATGTAAGTAAGAGAGAGAGGCTGATGTTGAGAGTGACACCGATGTACCCTCCTCCTTTCTTCCATTGTTTCAGTAAGTAATAAAGGTAAATGCTTTGTTTTTATGTTCAGCTGTACTTTACTTTTCTTTTGCTTTCTTCTTCCTCTTCTACTTTACCTCGTTTGTTTTTGTTGAGTTTACAAGTGAACTCCAAAGCATAAGTATAACGATGTTATGTGAGTGCCAACGATAGTTCATGAAGACATTCTCCTCCTCAAGACGTATCACTTCATGTTTGTGCGAGACTTGATGATATAATGCGAACGGGGACTGAGCTTGGACTTGTGATCTATGCGTTGAACGCCTCCTAAACAAAGGTATAACATGCAAAGGTTTTCAGATAAGTCATCAATCAATCTAGGTAAGTATTTCTTCCTCTTCTTTCTTTTCTTTCTTTCTATAATTAAATCACCAACATTACCTCTTCCAAATCATCCTTTTCACTTCCTTGTAAATAATCATTTGTACATAGTCGCCTTCGCCGTTTTCTGATTTTTTCCACCTTCTTCATCTCTTATTTTCTTCTAACTTTAACATAATTCTTTTCCATTTTCTTAACTTAAAAACAGAGAAGAACTCTCGTTTGGTTTTCATAAAGATTTAAATACAAAAACGTAAAAGCTTCTATCGCAAAACCCTCCTTGTGGATCACGACCCGCATAGCCACTTGCTATAGCGGTAAAATTGAGCACTTGCACATCTTCATTCTAAGTTCTGAAATTCTGTATTTTGTGTGCAGGTTTTGCCTCAATCAGATATCAAATGAATATCAATGAACGTGCAATTGAGCTCTTGATACCAATAAACCAATATAAGTTCTTGATACCAATAAACAAACCAATAGAATGGATATGCATAAAAACTAGATATCAAAACATAATATATGCATAATACTAAAACATGCATATATAAACTAATCTTTCTCAAATCATTCTCCCCATTTTTGTCACTCATCAACAAAGGGGTGAGGAAAAGCAAGATGAATGTATATGCGATATACATTCATGAAGAGAAGAGACTATAAGGAACCCCCCTGCATACATGGATTACATGAAGAAGGGATGACTAAACCCTAACCCATATAAAAATAATGTACAATGTATAGTTGTAGATGTTAAGCCCCCCTACACACATATACCATATAAAAAAAAAGATGTCAAGTTCTTCTCTATATGCTACACTCATCATGAATCTATATATAGAGGAGATGTTAAGCTCCCCTTGTATATAAGCAATACATGTCAAAAAAAATTTTAAAAATCAATTAAAACAATTTTTGATACCAATGGAAATAAAATTATTTTCTAAAACAAAATATTTTTCTCAAAAAGAGTGGGAGTAAGATACCAGTTGAAAATATATGAAACCCAATTGAATGTAAAATCAAGAATTTTTTCCCTCCTTGAAATACCAACAAAAATAATGCATAAGCTTGTAAAAGATATAAATTAACATTTAGAACTACAAGAGGGAGGCACAAAGTCTAGTACAAAATAAAGAGAAAATACAACTTAGTGATCACAAAGATCACAAAAAACACTTGGTGATCTCAAAAGATCACAATAAAATACCTCTCACACTACAAAATCCTAGAGGATAGATTTACAATGAGAAGCTCAAGTATGTAAGTGAACGAAGCTTTGAAAAAGAATCACAAAGAGAAAATTCTTGGAAAAACTCTTGAATTGATATAGAAATGAAGAGCAATAAACTAGATTCCCAAAACTTGTTTTCTTTTAATTTTTCAAAACTTTGAAACAAATAAAGATTTTGATTTTGAAGCACTAAAACTTGTTTTAAAACTTGTTGAAAGCTCTTAAGAAGATAGAAAAATTGCTCTTGAAAAATCTTGTATAAAATTGGCCAAAAGAACCCATTTATATGGGGGTTTAGAATTATAGGCAAAACCAGGTTAGAATGGCCTGTCGGTCAACCGAACGGTCGACCGAAAACGATCATGAAAATAATCGTTGGGGTTGCCGGTTGCCACCCGGTCGACCGCCCCCAGGCCACAGAGAAACTTTTCTCTGCCAGTTAACCGTTTGAGATAGGTTGATCTAGTTGGTCGACCGCTCGGTCGATGGCGCCTTGCTACAGCCGACCGGTCAGTCGACGAGCCAGGGCAGTGGGCTTGTGCACGTTTCTTATGCACCTCAGTCGACAGAGCCATGCTTCAATCGACCGCTTGATCGGCCGACAACAACCCTTAACTAGGATAATAAGGGATTGAAAACTTGGACTTTAAACACCTTTAAAAATTCAATTAAATCCCATAAATTTCACAAAAATAAGTTCATGTAAGTAATTTGAAGTACAAATATGTGTGATCAAAAATCAACTCATATTACAAACATGTGAACTATTTTTTAGGCACAGAAATTTAGGCACAAACAAAAACTATATTTTCCAAAATCCAGACTTTGAAATGGAAATCCAATTTTTCTATAAACTTGTATAAGTACAAAAAACAAGATATTGAAATACTTTTGAAGCATGATGTGTATGGATATAATCCAATACACATGGTTAATGATATATACTTGTTTTTTACCATAAATCTCAAAATAAATTTTGGTAAAGATAAAACTTTAAAGACATGAGTTAGATACATCAAAATAAGTTTTTCTAAACCATATAAACACCATCAACGTATATTGGTGAAATCCATTATACATATTATGTAAACTTGTTTTGATGAAATCTATTATTGAAACTAAAAGATGTATACTTGATATATTAAAGACATAAAATCATATACATCATTAACCAAAACACATAGAAATAAGTTTTTCTAAACAATAAAGCTCTATTATGTGTAGATAGAATCCAACACATATATAAACCATAAACATGTAAACTTAAACTTTTAAAATGAAATGGTTAAACCGAAACCCAAAACTATAAACTTGTATGTGTATCTACTTGAGAAATTCAAAACTATTCTATCTTTACATAAGATCTAAACTACTAAACATCTAAACAAATAAACCTAAATCAAAGTCTTCTTGTTGATCTTCTTCTCTAAGTCGACTTGATCTAAACACGATCCAAAGAGTTTGACTCCATCTTGAGTACTTGATGCTATCTTGACGCGCGAGCTCTCGATTCAACACGTGATGCTTTGAAACTTGAATTCACGTCTTTGTTGAAGCTAAACACCAACTATGATCTTGATTGAATATCTGAAGCTACATAGGTCAGGATCATTAGTAACATAATTTCATAAGTTAGTCATTATCAAAACTAAGGTGAAAGGACTTCGGGCCAACAAAGTAATCCTTTCTAAGTTACTAGATCTGATTAAATGGTTTCTTCTCAGTTTTTGAAAAGGGAAAAAAATGTTAAGTTAGAAGAAGAGAGAGAGAAGAAAATGGTATTGGTGTTAAAAGGAAAACTAAGTTATAAAGAGAAAGAAAAAAAATTAAAAGAGGGAAACTCTTCATGATTTTTAAGATGGTTGTTAAACTAGGAAAAAGAAAGAAAAGAACATACAAGTTCACTTACCTCTTCGATGCTTGCTTTACCTTGGATTTGTTACACCGACTTACCTTGGCTTGAAGGCAATCACAACATGGTATATAGGATCTTCCCCATTTCAAATCGGTCTATCAAAAGAAAAGTGAAAATATAAAAGAATATAAAACTATTACATGCTTAGAAATAGATATCCATCACTATAAGTCATCAAAAACACTTACAAGGGCAAGGCATATTCGAAGCTATTAGATTCATTTGGATTACAAGTCACTCAGAGGAAAATAAAACAAAAATAAGGAAAAGAATAAAAATAACTATCGATTTAATTGAGTAACAATGAAGAAAAAGAAGAAAAATTACATTGACTGTCACGATTAATACGACTCTCTCTTTTACTCATAAAACTCTCTCTAACCTAAGCTTACCAAAAAACTGAAAATTACATTAAAATAAAAACAAAATTTAAGGTAAAACTAAAAGTAAAAAAATTTTAATTCTAATTCTCTGCTGGAGTGGTGGTCGTCTTCCTCTGAATTTTGCACTATTCATAGGAAAAACTAGAAGGGGGAGAGAGTTTGAAGATAGGAGATCAAACACTCCCCTAGATTCACCAGGATTGCAGCTGACCTGCGGTGGGCCGCGACTAGGATCTGGCCAGAAGGCCAGATCCATGGGGAGCAGGTCTCGATCCACTTGGTTTTTCCGTTTGAGCTCTGAATTTGGCAATATCCTTGTTGTTCTTCAAGCTACCCAAATTGATTAATATAAATCAGATTTAATTGGTTTTTATTTGGTATTATCTTCTCTCTCTCCATTGATAATCACTTGCAAAATCAAACATTAAGACAAGTTCATTGCAGAGTTTATTACTAGATAAGTGTAGAAATGTACTAATAAATAATGCAATATACATGTACAATCAGCTAGCTAGAGATGAGTGCTCTGTAGGTCAACCACTCGGTCGACTGGATATGCACAACCTTGTAGTTAAGTATGTCGGTCGACTAACTGGTCGACTGTAGAACATGGCTTGCTCTCTGTTTCTGGGTATCAATTGACTGACCGAAGCAGAGCTTTCTATTTGAGCTCAGTTAGCCGACTAGTCGACCGATGTCTCCCACGGTTATTTTTATAACTGTTGGCGTTCAACCACCTGGTGGACCTGATCTCTTGCCAAATAGCCAGAAAGGGCTTGTTTTAGATTTAATGTATTTTTGTCTTTTTCCAAACGGGCATTTTTCTCTTTCTTAGGGCTTTAACCCCTATTTAATGCTCAAATTAAATCCCTAATAATCTCTACCATATTCTGATAAATAGGGGTCATTGGAGAGAGTTTTTAACACAAATTTTAAAGATTTTGAAAAGATTTTTGATTGAGAAAATTTTGAGTTTAAAATTTTGAAAATTCAAGAAACAATTTTTAGGGAATTTAATTTTCAAGGTTCAAATCTCTATTTCTTTAAGGAATTTTCTAAGTTTTTCTTAAGAGCTTCATTTCGATACTTCTAGTTTTCTCACAAACTTAAACTATCATTTCTATCTATTCTTATAGGATTTCTTATTTTTGTGAGATTTCTAATTTGTGGTCTTAGTGATCACCAAGTGTTGTTTTCCTTAAATTGCTTTATACTACCCTCTTGTTTAGGGTGTATTTGGCATTGTGCCATGGCTTTATGCCCACCTCTTGCGTAGAGGTTCATTGCCTTTGTGCCCACCTCTTGTGTAGGGGTTATTTCTTTTGTGGAGTTCTTTTGTGGAGACAGAGGAAATCATTCACGTGCTGAAGGCAGAGATGCAGAGAAAGTGGCTCGAACCATGAAACATATCCTTATATTTGAGTTTGCTATGTCTCAACTCAACTCTACTTGCTTATATCTTGTGTTGCACTCATTGCTTAATTCATATATGCTTGACATTGTACTCACATTTGCTTTAATCCAAGAGAGCTATTGAAACCCCTCAACTCTTATAAGAAGAATCTTAAAGAGAAGTTCTAGAGCCCTTCACCTGAAATTCAGCTTTAGTCTTAAAAATTTATTTATGTGTTAGTTTTATTAGCCATAGTTTTTATAATTCCTCTTTTGATTAGCAGTTCACCTATTCATCCCTTCTCTAGGTAAACTTTCAGCCACCGACTACTTCACCAAATGGGTCGAGGTGGTGCCGCTCTTTGAAGTCACTGGACAACAAGTTGTTAAATTTTTTTGTCAAAATATCGTATTTCGCTTCAGACTGTCCCACACCATTATTTCTAACAAAGGGACAAACTTTGCCAGCAAGCAAGTTGTCATCTTTTGCGCTAAGTATTATATCGCCCATGATTCTCCATGCCCTATTATCCCCAAGGCAATGGTCAGACTGAGATCAGCAATTGTACCATCCTCGACAGCCTGTGCAAAACCTTGACCGAGCAGAGGGCAAATGGGTTGAGAAACTCCCCGGAGTGCTCTTGTAATGCCCCTAATTTTCACACACCCGCTTGATTAGCCTACAATTCTGCATTATCATATCACATTTTCTTGCTCTGTTATGAATAAAACATCACTTATGAATCATTTTTTGGTCCATTTTGTAAATAATTAACACTTTAAGGGTAAAATCAGAATAAAAGCCTAATTAAAGCAAATTTTGGGTAATTAAATCACAATTCTTGGAGACCAATCTAGAGAACTTTTAGAAGATACAATGGATCCAGAAACTAGGGACAGATCTGAAGAAATACGGTTCAATTACCCAAAACTAGATACATATAGAAGCATCTCGAAGCTGGACGAAGCACCAGAGCGAAACTAGGGACCTAAGTCCTTCGTATTGTCACAGATCCATGGTAATTGCCATAGATCCGTGGCACATTGGTGGACCCACATGTCAATTTTTGACGCATGGCTTCGTCTCGTCTTCCAGATTGTTCATTTGCATATAAATACAACAATTTTGGGCCAGAAATGAGGTTAGAGAGTGTTGTAGCTTAGGTTTTCTCTTAGTGTAGTATAGCGTAGTTCTTCTTCTTCTTCTTTTGAATTTTTATTTTTGTTTTAGATCATTTATTAGGGAAGAGTTAATTCAAGAGAGAAAGAGAGAGATTAATGTAATAGAGAGTGACAATCTATGAAAGCTTCCTCTTTTCCTTTCATGGTTTCTTCTCTAACCTCTAACATGACTAGCTAACTTTTTTTTCATGATAATCTAACTACTAACCACTAATCATTTAACTCCTTACTTGATAATCTACATGAATCTAATAGCCTCTACAAGGCCTTGCTCTTGCAAGAGTAATTGATGGTTTATGATGATGGGTTCTAACATCTAACTTGCTAACAAGCTAATTCTCTTATTTCATTCTTGATTCTAATAGTTTTGATGACCTAATATTTGCATTAGCTTGCTTTTGATACAAGTTTAAATGTGAAAAACCATTTTATGTGCCATGCTTTGAATCATCTCTTGAAGAAGCCAAGAATTAGTGATAGCCAAGGATCCATGTGAGGCAACTATCACTAAGAGGTTAGCATGACTAGTGGAGTACTTAGTAGTTAGTAGCCATGAGTTTTCTTATCTTTTACTTTATTTTCAAAACCATTTTCTAAACCTTTCTCATTTTTCTAACATTGTTTTCAACCCTTCTTAGTTCACCATTGTTTCATGTTTTTTTTACCACAAGTTCTTCTCTTTTTCATTTTCCAAATCACTTCACCACACTTTCACTTTATGTTTTACTTCGCTTCTTTCTTGTTTTACTTCATTTCTATTTTCTTATTTTTCCTTTACCGATTCCAAAACTACTTCTTAATCATTTTCACATTGCCATTTTCATTTTCTTCTCCTCATGTCACTTCTAGTTTTTTTTCTTTTTTCTTTTTAACAAAGAAGAACTTGTTAACAATCGATATGAACATGAACTGCTAATGCTTCTATTGCCTCCCGTCCCTATAGATTCGATGTGTATAACCTATATGCTATAACGAAAGTATCAAGGAAGCTAAAGCACTATAATACTTTCAATGATTTTCTAAAACACACTTTTTTGTGCACGGTTACACCCCTATCATAGCTGCAGTCTGGGAGAGAAATTTAGAGTTGTTATAATATAATACGTAACTCAGGCAAGTATGAATATACAACAGGAAATAATCAACAAAGGTAGAACCCTAAGTGGGAAAGAAATACATGACATATATGAAGAGTCTCATCAGAAGAAACTCAAACTAAGTCTGAAACATATACATATTTAACTGAGGCACTCTCGACCTTAAGATAAACTATCACCATATACAACACCAAAATAGATACATGTACGCAAAAAGGAGAAACCATACAATGGAACACTCAATCTATTTATCAGATTTAAAGATAATTACTCTGAGTCCCCATCACTCATCGCCTCTTCGGACAAGCTTCGAACCGCCTGAAAAGTTATAATCTATGGGCGTAAGAATGCTAACAAGTCTAGCTCAAATGATTACCTTCTGAACGTGCTTCTGAGACTGATTCAGCACTAGGTCTATGTCATGGGCTTTTAATCACCAATTAAATTCTGATTTTGCGTCTTCTTCTTCATTTCATGCAATTGACCTAGAAACATATAAGAGAGGCATTATTAGCAGAATTAATATTAAATAAATGTGAAGATGTGGTATGAAATATGCAGTTTTAGAGACTAATCACACCCCCACACTTATCTGTTACTCGTCCTGAGCAAAACAAAAACTAAGAAAATTTTTATACCACTTTTGCTGGTGATGCGATTGCACTGAGCAAGTGTAACAAGCCATTAAACCTCTAAGTTTCCCCTAGACGAGGAGTTTTGTCTCCTGAGGGTTTTCAGCAGATTGTACTCATAAAATTCATAAAGAAAGAAATCAAATTTTAATTTTAAAAACGCATTTTGAAATGGAGAAAAATGTTAAAATATTTTTGTGAAAATTTAAGTGATCCAAGGTCATAAGTTAATCAAAAATTATTTTTCCTTAAACTAAGTCGAAATGCAAAACTTGTTATAAATTAAATGTAAGAATTTAAAATTGAATTGATTCTTTGATCTTTCATAAAATTTTTAGAAAATATGCACTATGTGAACAGTAAAGATTTTTAGGATATCGACTCTAACTTTTAATATATATA
The DNA here is from genome assembly GCA_038442645.1 of Agave tequilana. Taxonomy (NCBI): domain Eukaryota; kingdom Viridiplantae; phylum Streptophyta; class Magnoliopsida; order Asparagales; family Asparagaceae; genus Agave; species Agave tequilana. The sequence continues at coordinate 136,147 of JAVJIF010014965.1, forward strand.
CATATTTTCTTTTTTTCTTCTCTTAGTTTTTTTATGCTTTCTTATTTACCCGGATAGTGAGCCTTTAGCTAGTGACTCCCAAACCAGATAGTTTTAGGGCACCAGATGAGAAAACATCCCTCGGACTTAAGGACTCTAGTAAATAAGGCCACAAAGGGAATTATTTTGTTTTTGTCTACCGTTTTAGGCATGAATAATCATGCTTCCTGAGGCATAATTACCCAACTTCAATAAGTGATTTTATCATCATTTTTTTCTATATATTTTTATAGCATTTTTTTCTATGGCATTTTCAGTCTTTATTTCAATCCAAAAATTGTGTAAGTGTGAAGTACATTAATCTAAGGCAAAAAATTCAAGGTCAATATCTTTTCAATATTACTTCCTTATCCTAAAATTTAAACAAGATCTATTATTTTGACTTGGTTTAAAATTGATAACTTTAGGTCTTCCTAATTCCTAAGATAATCTTAATTTTCTTAAAAATAAATCAAAACTATTTTTCTTATTTCAAAAAGTTTTCTAAAAAGAAAAGAAAAGAGTTTCTATAAATTTTTTCTAAAAATAAGTGTAAAAGAAAGAAAATTTAAAACTAACCTACGTTAGTAAACCCTCCCCCACACTTATCTCATGCATTGTCCTCAATGCATCGTGAATGTGTATATACATGAAACAAATGGGAAGGAAATGAAAATTACCTCATGGTGGTAGCTTCGGTGGTAGTCTAATTGGTTTCGATGGTAGTCTAATTGGTCCACGAAGTGCGGCCCAATTAAATAATGTGGATCTTAAAGGAACCCACCAGTGACCTCTTTAGTACGACCTAGTAAAATGTTAGAGAACTGTATGATCTTATTGAAAAAATTACCTCCATCCAATTTTCAATTTTCAAAAATAATTACTGAGTCATTTTCTTCAACATTCTTGTCCAACAATGAAGTGTGATTTTGGGAGATGGTTGATTTGGACTCAAATGAAACAGGAACAAAAATCGATACGAACTCGGGAATTTGACTCAAATCAATTCGAGATTCAAAAGGGGAGTCGAAATTGGTTCAAAAATAGGGTCCAAATCAAAGAATTGATGTTCACACACTTTCCCCATCAATGAAGTGTGATCATAAGATATTGGTGATTCAATTTCATAGTGTACTGATACAAGATTCAATGTTGACTCCGGAATAGAGAAAATAATCTGGTAAAACTACCAGGGTCATTATTGAATCAAAAAGTGAAATGGAATTACTACCATGAGGTTCGGGATCACATTCAAGTTCAATTTAATTTCATGAAAGGGATAGCTTGCCAAATGTCTAGGCGACTTTCATAACTTGGAGTTTGGTAAAGTTCAAATATGTGTTCTGAAATTGAATCTTGATTTTCAAAATAACATGATTCTTGGGTCCAATCGGTAGAGTTAGGGATATAAGGATTGGTCAAAGGTTTGCAAGAAAGACTTTCCTTGCTCTCATTGATCAAATCGATCATTATTGAGTCTAACCTACTGATAGGTCGGGTAACAGAATTTTGAGTCTGAATCATGTCTCCATACTTTTTGCAATTGGTTCTTCTTTAAAAGGTGAGTATGGAAGTTAATTTTAGAAATTGTGGTGAAATTGTGAGTCCATCAGATGTTGCGATTGCTGCTCAGACTAACGCAAGGGTTCCATACTCAAGTCCAGGATTGATGGTTATCATTTTGAATTGGTGCGACTAGAAAAAATGAGCATGAGTCTTGAAAATTTGGTTGAGATGATGAGTCCAACATATTTTGAATTTGTTGCGCCATTTCACGACAGACTTCCAAATGCTTTTCTAGCTCAGATTTTTCTTCAATTGGATATTCTAGAAAAGGAGTATATGGAGTTTGATTTGGGAAGGATTGTGAATTGAGTAAATTTTGAATTTGTTGTTAGGACTCAAGCATGGCTTCCATACTTCTTTCCAAATTGGATTTTTCTTCGATTGGTGGAACATGAGAAGGAGTATATGAATCAAAATTGGGGAATGAATATAGTGAAAATTGTGGACAAGGTGATTGAAAATTTGACTCAGGGGAGGTGAATCCCCATTAACTCTGTGAAGAGTTAAAGTTATTTTTAAAATTATAGTCATAGGATTGGGGATACGGGTCATATTGAGTTGGGTAATCCCAACCCGGCATATATGGTTGGTTCATATTGTACATAGCCGGGTCAGAGTTATCCGAGTCAAATGAGGTCGAGGTGAAATATAGAATCATATTATGATTGAAAAATTGTTATTGTTAAATCCATTTTACAATTTACAAAAAAAAAGGAAAACAAACAAACAAACAAAGAAAGAAAAAGAAAAAGAAAATAAGCCCATGCTAGGATTGACTTAGACCTAGACGACTCCTATCTGGTTAGACTGTCCACGGGGGTATATTGTCAGAATCTAACCATGAGTTAATCGGCTAGGTAGGGGCAAGATCAGTGGGAGGTATCCGTGTCGGAGAAACGGGCCTACTTATGCCAAACCACTGTTCTTCGAGGTTTCACCTCTCAATCTCCAACCTTAGACGCCGATTTGACAAGAGTCAACTTCTAATAACTTCCTCCTTAGGTCAATCTCTTAAATGAGTCCGAGATGTCCCTAGGGGCCAACGTCTAGTAAGTTTTTATTAAGGCTTGAGTTGTGTGAGTGGGGAGGTGATTTTTGGGCCAAGTGAGGGTAATGACTTCCCTACCTTATGTTGTATTGGGTTTTACCCTTAAGTTCAATTGTACAAGTGTGCAATATAGATAAGAATGAACAGACAAAGTGAGTAAATCACCCACGTGTTTGTCCTAACTATATACAATGCAATATGTACACCTACGTCAAGATCACAACAACACAAGAATAAAATGCAGTATTTCGGAATTGAAATTGACATGCGCCTTGATGCAAATGTCGAAACCATTTTAAAGCATCCAATTTCTGTATTTTTGTTCTTAATTATTATAGTGCACATGTAATATAAGCAAAAACTTGCAGCAGCATAGAAGAATATATAAAATTACCCAACCACACAAAAACAAGTGTGGACTTCTGCAATGCTAAAACTTTGACCTGCACACCAAAAACAAAGAAGAAAAGTTAACAAAAAGAAGAAAAGTTATTAAAAATGTAAAATCAAACCATTCCCATTCCCAGCAACGGCGCCAAAATTTGATCGGGGGAAAACCACGCACAAAAAGTGTATGTTTTGAAATAAAGATTAAAGTGTGTGCTTTGGCTTCCTTGATACTTCTGTTATAGCATAGAGGCTAAAACGAGTCGAATTCACCAGGACGGGAGGCGATAAAAGCTTTATCAGAATGTTCACGTGTATATTAAAGTTCTTCAACGTTTTAAAGAATTAAAAGAAACACAAAACAAAAATGAAAAAAAGTACTGTGAAAATAAAGAAGTGGAAAACATAGAAAATAATGTATTTGTGGTTTTTTGATATATTTCTAAAATAAAGTAAAAAGAAAAGAAACCTCATGGTTACTAACTGCTAATGGCTCCACTAACCATGCAAACCTCTTAGTGATAATTGCCTCACATGTATCCTTTGCCATCACCAGTCCTTGGTTCAAGAGCGCTTCAAAGCATGACCCATATGATAACTTTCACTTTCAAACTCAAAAAACAAGTGCAAGCTACACTTAAATCATCAAAACTAAACAGAGTAAGCATGGAATAAAGTAATGTTAGCTTGTTAGGGAGTTAGAATGTTAGAGTGTTAGAATCTATCATTATGAGCCATCAATGGCTCTTGCAAGAGCAAGGCCAAGTAGAGGTTATTAGATTCATGTGGATTATCAAGTAAGAAGTTAGCAAGTTGTGGTTAGTAGTTAGTTGCCATGAGAGAAAATTAGCTACACATGTAAAAGGAGTTAGAGAAGAAAATAAAGAGGGTAAAGAGAGAACCTTTCATAGATTATCACCTTCTATTACAAACACTCTTGCTTTCCAACCATGTCCCACTCTCTCTCCTATTACAAGATCTACAAGAAATGAAAAATACAAAAGGAGAAAGAAGAAGAACAACTAACCTAAACTACCCTAAACTATAACATGAAGATACAAAGGCTGTACCAGGGCGGCGTGCACAACGCCGCCTGCTGCGCGTTATCCGCTTGTCGTCTTGTCGGTTGCATGTCCCAGTTTCTACTTTTGGGTGCCT